>VDFB02274714.1:8396379-8605583 GCA_007258455.2 Sequoia sempervirens
ATTACACCCCTGCTCATCATACAAAGTAGCACTGGCCGAGGACTCGGAGGCCGCTAAATTTGGCGGAATATTGTCACAAATTGCAGTCTGTGAGGGAGGTAGTAATGGGGTTTGGTCTTCCATGGACATCGAGTTAGTTACCATATTAGATGAGTTCGTAACTACTTCATGGTCTTCTGAACATTGTGATGGCGGACGCCTTTTCCTGATTCGAGATCTCCAGAAATTCTTGATCTCGTTGTCTGTTCGGCCGGGAATCTTTTCTGCTATCAAAGACCATCTGTCCACAAGTATAGAAAAATGTTGTGAAGAGAAAAATTCATCCCAGAAACAAGAACAAGTACATTAATTAACAATATGAAGTTTTCAATGGACATCAACATTTCGAATCATATTTTATGATGAATTAGAATCAGAAAAGAGCTGATTCTCTTCTCCGACTAACTCGACATGGAATATGATGATGATTCTCTTCTCCGACTCTAATTCATCATGGAGTATGATCATATTTTATGATGAGTTAGAACCAGAGAAGGCTCAAACACATTATGAAGTATGAAGATGATTCTCTTCTTTGACTTTAATTCATCATGAAAGATGATCTGAAACATTGATGTAAAAACAAAACACAATTAAATCTAAAAATTTCATTACATAAAGTACATTAATTCGTAAATTGACAGAATTGTCACCCTTTTTAAATGGTATGAACATATTGAAGCATTTGTAGGACATTCCCACAAACTGATAACCGACAAAGGAAACAGAGAAAGATAAATCTCATGATTCTTAAACGAATTAGGGTTAAAAATACCTGTTCCCTAACCGAGCATGGAGATCCAAGATGAGACTTTCTTCGTCTGGGGTTATGCTGCCACGCTTGAGATCTGGTCGAAGATAATTCACCCACCTCAACCTGCAACTTTTGCCACATCTCTGAAGCCCTGCGTCCAAACACAAACGAACGAAAATTAAACTTGGATCAAAACTTCTTTCACATTAAATTAACCAGATGGAAACAAACAGTTACCAGAAGCTTTAGCCAAAGCGCTCCAGCGACCGGGACCATGAAGTTTTATGTAACGAAGAAGACGAATATCCTCCTCGAAAGTCCAGGGACCTTTCTTGAGTTTCCCTCTATCAGAAGCCTTGAAGCTCATCCACTTGGAGCTCATTTTGCTAGTCTCATACACGCCCTCACTCACCCTGTTTCTTTTTTATATTACTTGCAGTCACTGTCTAAAAATCTCCAATAATTCTTAAAACCCAAAATATAAAAACAAAGTGGAAGAAGAAACTAATTGAAAGCCTTGTGCGCTCTGCTACGGAAATAAATAAACCAGGCGCGCACAGCAAATTATTAATATTCACGGATACGATGAGAGGCACTGTACTGGTTGTCATGGAGTATAATTGGAGGCGAGCCTTCTTAAAATAATAACACGTGGCCTGCATTATTTGAGCCCGGGCCCACTCTCTCGGATTGCGTATCAAGCGGATAAAAGAGACGTAATCAAAGAAACTGAGAGAAATCTGCATCGTGCTTTCCAGACAAAGTAAGTGCTGGCAAAGGTTTTAAAAAACTGGAAACTGTAGAACAGAGAGGATCCCCAAATTCCCAGCTCTCTGGAGAGGGCACAGTTATTGGCTGCGGATTGCTGTTTTCCAAAAAGCTTGACTTCTTTTGGGGAAGTGAGGCCCTGCTGACAAAGAGAATTGGAGACGTGACAATGAAAACTTGCGATACCATACTGTTGAAAGCAATGGCTGACGCGGTTCCGAAGAATTGAGCTCGTCTGGACAATCTGACTTTCTGAACAAGCACAAGTACAACGCTTTAACGCATAGAATTATTACGCGTTGCTCCCTGTCATTCGTTACTATTCTACGGATTAGCATAGAATTTCAATTGGCTTGGCAATTTAATCTATATGAAGAAAAGTATTTGTCCACGCCTACACGACTCTATTTCGGGACTTTTTAGGCTGGTTGAATGCCGATTTTACGTCTCTGTCTGGACTAATTCTAGCTCTTAGACACCTACGATTTCTGTTCTAGTTTTATCAGTTTAATGTGTTTATAAGTAGTTCAGCATGGGACTTAAGGAGAAGCTTAATTGGAATTAGTAGACGTAGCACTGTTCAAGACAGGTCAAGGAAGAGAGGAGTGGACAGAAGAGAATATATAGTTGGTGGATTGCGTTTTCGACTTCAGTCGAAACAAAATTTCACTATTCGTTTAGTGATTTAAAATATAAGTCTGTAGCCAAAAGTTGGTAAGGCATCAATTTTGAAACCTTTTTGTTAGGGCTTTGAATTGCATTTTATTTTAGATAGCCTATACATTAGGTTGGGTTGTTTACCTGAAACAATTGAAGTGGACTGTAACTTTGTATTAATCAACCCACACCATGTGATGCTGGCCGTTTCTATGGAATGTAAGGTTTTTCTTCATAAAAATATTTAAACAGTCGTTATGTTGTGGTCAAGACAATTACTGGATTGTAGTGCTCTTATTCCTATTTAAACTTTTCTTGATAGAAACTTTTTGTTAGGTTCAGTAGGGAAGAATAGAAAATAAATATTATTGCATATCAATTGTATTTTCATTAAAATATTTACATTCTTATTTTATAGGTGAAAGAACAATTTAACTGTCATATAATTATTTAAACTAAAAATAGTTTACAATATTTACAAATGTGTTAATCTTGGTGATTAACATGTTAACGTCCCTCCTTAATTTGAAGGGGTTATCATGAAACTATGCAGTATTTTGAATTGTTCAAACTTCTCCCAACCAAGCACTTTGGTGAGAATATTTGTTGCCTGATTTGAATCTTCTTAAAAAAGGCCTGTTATTGTGATAGGTCTTAAATTTGTTTGAACTAAGCATGTTACCTTGACAGTTGAAACTTTGATCTTGAGCTTGTTGCTTTGACAAGGCTCAACTTTTGATAATGAGTTTGTTACTTTGACAAGTCTCAACTTTTGATAATGAGCATGTTACTTTGATAGGTCTCAACATTTGATAATGAGCCTATTATTTTGATGGGTTTCAAATTGGGACTTGTTTTGTCCATGTGACAATTTTAAAAAAATATCCAAACTTTAGTGGTCAATATGAGTTGTCACCAACTATCAATCTAAGGCAACTCTACATTATCATTGCAAATAATATCTAAGATAGCACACATTAGATGCAAGTATTGAAACTAATATTTGAAATAACACACATTGGATGCAATCATTAAAAATAATATTTGAAATAGAACATATTGAGTGCAGTATAATATTGAAATGTGATTACCACACCAATTACAAGGTTTCAACATCTATGAAGCCTCCACAATGTAATATAATATTGAAGTGTAATTACCACACCAATCATGAGGTGTCAACAATCTATGAAGTATCCACTTCAACTAATACCAGTATCAGGCCTAGGAGGGGCAGAATATAAAATAAATACTAATTATACCTCCACAAGAATGTTTACATTCTTATTTTATAGGTAGAAGAATAGTTTAGTTGTCATATAACTATCTAAACTAAAAATAGTTTGCAACATTTACAAATGTGTTAATCTGATGATTAACACATTAACATGTTTAAACAAACAACACGTTGTGATCAAAACAATTATTGTATGTTTTTTTAAAATTTTTTTTAGACATCCTATATAGTAGATTGGGTTGTGTATTTGAAACAATGAAAGTGCATTGTAACAAGTTCTCATCAACCCACATCATGTGGTTTTGGCCGTTTCTATGAAATGGAAGTGGATTGTGGTGCTCCCACTATTTTTTTGGGAAATGTTTAAATAATGGGCATGTTGTGATAAAAAAATTCATTGGATTATGTTGCGTCCATTGTTATTTGAGATTTTCTTGATAGAAACATTTAAATAGTCAATATGTTGTGGTTAAAACAATCACTGGATTGTGGTGTTCTCATTGTTATTTGAGCTTTACTTGATAATAAATCTAAATAGTCAGCATGTTGTGGCCAAAACAATCACTAGATTGTAGTGCTCTCATTGCTACTTGATTTTTCATGATAGAAACGTTTAAACAATCGAAACTTTGTGATCAAAACAATCACTAGATTTTTTTTATTACTTTGTATTATTTTAAAATCTCTTTAATACCTTCTCAAGGATGATATGTTTCAACTGTTTAGTGACCACTGTCTTAACAAAAGCCTGTCTGCTTCCACCTGAGTGATCAAAATTTGTATCATCAAACGAGTTCTGATAATACCCGTTTCTCTGTTTTTATTTCTTAACTTAGCTAATACTTCTATTGAATAGAAGATAGCATAACAAATCCATCCATGACTGTTTGTTTTATATATTGTCCATCTCGCTTTTCTTTAAAATAAGGTTTGTGTTACATCCATATCTCCTTCATAATTTGATATCGTTGTGGGTCCATAATCTCTCTTGGGTTGGCTGGGTAATTTTTCTTATGATTCGTAGGATGAGGTGAGGAAAGAGCAAATTAGATGCATCTTTACGCGAAAGGCAGAGTATATTCTACCACTACAGTTAAAAATTCATCATAAAGATACGCATTTGTGTGATGGGGATTTATGTTTCTCTAGTCTAAAAATTAGGTATCTAAATATGTGTTCTCTTAAAAAAAAAGAAAAAGAAAAGAGAAACGTTGAACTTCTTAACTATTAGATTTACATATTTTAAAATGAAGTTATATTTTTATTTTTTTAATTATATAATTAGTGATATTTTCATATTATATGTGTTATTTTTTATATTATTTTTTTCATTTTATATGTATTAAAAAAATCATATTTTCAATTTTTTTTTTAAATTTATATAAAATGCAAGGCGAGTAATGTTGTTTTCAATATGTATCCATTTCAAAAATAATAATAAAAAAATATAACTTATAGTGCTAACATTTATCTATCTTTTCACTAATTAATCTTGAAAATATTCAATACAAAAAAAAGAGGGTGGAGGTGGCGGTGTGGGTGGTTGGGGTGGTGTCTCTCCACAACAAGGATGTGGAGAGACTGCAACTATCAACAATTTTCGGCGGCATGCAAAATGATTTGAATGCGGATGATTGGTTCTTGTTCAAGGCCTATATGGTGTCGTGGTCTACGTGGCAGCTGAAGTTGGAAAACAAATTGTGATGGCTCTGAGTGGGCAATTGGCAGTCTCTTCATTGATTTCCCTTTTTGTACTCCGCTCGATTCTTTAGGCTAGCAAAAAGACACATAATTAAATTTTTTAATGTTGTTACGTGCCTTTGGTATTGGCGGCTACAAGTAATGATGAGTTGCTCTATGGGCGATCAGAGTCTGATACAACCCATCTCCCAGTTGGTGTGTCATGACGAGGCATAATGCACGATCGGGGACAGGTGGAGGCTACTAAGGAATTTTGGCAGGGCACGATGGTAGTTGCATATAGCGTGGTAAGTATGGCAAGCTTGGTGGAGAAAGTCCTTTAAATGTCAATAGTTTGACAAGTTTTTTTCCCATCTTTTGGTTTGGTTTTCTAGTGAGCTCTACGTGGTAGTCATGGCAGAGCACTCTAAATTCATTGTTGAGATTTCGTCTGAGGTGGTGGTGAGCATAGGGCAGGACACTCCCATCCAACTCGATTGCAAGGTCTAGTAGACTGCATTCAAAAACATTACCGACCAACCGTTGAAAAGGATAATGCTTAAGATTGATCCTCATGCCGGGTAGTTGTAAAGATGATTCTGGGCAAGGATTTTTTGGTGAATCAGGAGACGTTTCGAGTTAACACCCACATTGTCTCTCGTTCCTGGCGTCTTTGCTAGATGTAAGGACTCCCAAAGTCGAGGCAAAGGTGATAGTCTGCAAGCTCTTCAAAAAAGAGCTCCTAGGCGGCTTGGATGAGGTGATGAAATTGACTCTCCTGGGACGTGGAGTGCCTTGGCCTCGTGATCTTCCACTGGTTAGGGTTATGGGTGAAGTCATAAAGGTTTATCCCCTACTACTAGAGGTCAAAGGCATGGCATTGGTTAGGCATCGCCAAATTGCAGCCTTCAGGGTTAGTTTCCTAAAGAAGCTGCTAATGCTGGAGCTGGTTAATGGTTTCAATTGGTTGGTAGATTTCGACCAATTTGCTAAGATGAATGACTTCTAGTTGGTGTCTGTGTGGTTGGATAGGTTCCTTAGGCTTTGTAGTCAAAATATTATAGTATATATAGTTTCATATGGGTGGTGGTTGGTGTCTTCTTTTTTGGCTTTCTCCTCAGTTTGGTGTCCGCTTTTGGTTTTGCCTCCCTGGTCTTAGGGAAATGGGTGTAATAAAGTCAAAAATTTTGGTGGCCGACAGGGCTTGTCATGACAAATGAATGGAGTCTGGGATGGTTTGTAAGGGTGACTTCCTTCAATTTTGTAAACCTACTTTGTAGACGTGATGCAATTTTTTTGGAAACTTAATATAATTATCTCTTACGAATAAAAAAAAAGAGAGGGTGGGGGTAGATGATAGTGCACATTGAACACTATGCTATATTTTAGTGATAAAAATAGAAAAAATTATGTGTGTGCTTAACATTTGATCTTTTCAATGTTAAACAATTTTTAAAATCTTAAGTAATTTAGTAACTAGATTCAAAGTATTGCATTTTTTCATCTTATCACATCTTTATATTTTGAGTGTAACCATCTTGAATTAAATTTCAAAAGTTAAGTTTAGATGATTTTAGAAAAAAAAAAATGTTTTTACCCCCTTTTCTCTCTATTTCCATGCACATTCCCATTGAAGGGAAGATGAACTATGTTTGATTCAAAGGTTGAAGAAGATATTAGTAGTAGAAAGTAGGTAGGAAAGGGTTTTGTTTTGTTAGTTCCATGTTTTGGTCTTTTACATTTTGTGAGAGTGCTCTCAAGGATGGTAGCATGCATAGTCATGTCTTAGCAATCTTGCACAAATCACATGTTGGTTGCTTGGTATGATTAGTTATGTCTAAGCAACACACTAGCATCCAACTCCACATAGTCACATTATCTATAATTTATGGTCAAACATGTGATGTACTCTTTATGGACTAACAGGTGCTCAAGGAAGAGAAGGGGGTCAACATTAATTAAGTCATTTTGATTGATTTAATTATAGTTTTGCACAATCATGGAGCTATTGAAATCTTAGTTTTTAAGGAGAAGCAACCATGAAGATCAATTGATGGAGGCATGATAGATGCTCCTAAGTATCCATTTTTATCTTGGTTTTGTATGTCATTGATCCTATATGCTCCCTTGTGCTTGATAATATTCCCTTCCAATTAGTCATTTATAAATATATTCTATCCATTTCTAATTAAATTGGAGGTGATGAACATTTCATATTAGTTATTCATAAATAGCTTCTATCCATTTCTAGAAGTTTGGCTGGGAAAAGCATAAATTGATCTCAAGGAATGTGTCTATGTACAGGGTGATCCCATAATAGTGGTTTACAATTTTTGGCCAAACTGGACACTGAAATTATTATTTTTAACTAAATCTTCACATTCGGGCACCTATAGCGGCTAAACTGTGAGGAATTTGAAGATGGTGCAAACTAGAGTCTCATCAAATTTTGTCTGTAGATTCTAAAAATATTTTTTCAAAATTTTTGGAATCAGAATTGCACTTCTTTTTCCATCTCCCGAATTTTTTTTTTTTTTCTTGAGAAAATAACATTTTTAAAAGTGTCTTATAGCATAACTTTTTCCATGAAGGATAAATTCTAATTCTTTCAAATTTAGATTTGTAACTCTGATATCTAGTGCTTCCACTTGGTTAGATAGTTTTTATTGAATATTTTTTCCTTAATCAAGTTTCAAAGTAAAGCAATTACAATTCGGACACAATGCGAGTATAGCGCGTAACTTTTTGTATATGTCAAAATTTAATTTAACTTTTTTGTTGGATCAAGGACTTCAATATCTGGTGCACTCATATTTTTTTCAATTTTTTTTTTTTGATAATCTTCAATTTTTCCACATGTGAAGAACAAAGAAATTTATTTTCGATGAAAAACCTATGTTTAATAAAACTTAAAAAACAAACACATAACAAAACCAAAATATTAAAATTATATTCATTGGATAGCTTGTTCTGAGGAATACCATAATCATTTGAAATAAATTTTAAATGAATTCATTTGATCCCCAAAATCTAAATCAAAAGTGATTTTTTATCAGCATTTTGATAGGTGTAAAGGAGATGCATTTATAGGTATGGTTTAAAACTAGCGAGGTTCTATCCAAGGGGGTTTGATCTAAGGTGATTTGATCAAACCATCTTCAATTGGAATCCTTAAAATGGAAATTTTAAAGGCTTAAATCATTATATTTTCTAAAAATATGTGATTTCAGCTAAAATTCGTTTCTCTCAGGAATTGTAAACCACTATTATGACAGCACCCTACAATCTTGTCCAAAGGACAAGAATATAAAGTAATAACATTTAAGGATGGGAATGAGAATATTTCCAAATATGATAAGGGCTCTATTTGTGTACAAGTTATAATTTAGAGATATCTTGGTGCTTCAAGAGATCAAAGAATAATTACATCATATTTATGAATGAGGACACTCAAGTGAATGCAAAATGAGGGATACAAGTGTTTAGTATACACTTTTTCCTCTAAATTTTAATCCCACTTAAATAACACATGTGCGAAATAAAATAAATCAAGTTTTTTAAAGCAATTAGAAAACATGTTCATTATATTTAACAAAAAGGGTATTAAGAAAGAAGAAGTTAAAGGGGGTTTCTTGATGAAATTTGGCTAGCTTTGCTTAAGCAATTCTGGCATAAGTCTAGAGAAAACATACACATGAAGTGAAATTAGTGTACATAGAAAAAATATTCTAAAAAAAATTTCACATGTTTTAAGTTGTTCCATTAAATTATCTTCTCAAATCTCATCAGAGAAGAGTCACAAAGTTGGAACTAGTGTTTCCTCCATGAAACCAAGAAGTAAAAATTATGCATGTAGAATCTTGAGGGGGTCATACTATATGCAATAGCCATGGAATTATTATCAAGTAGGCCTCATGAAGGATTAAAACCATGATCTATGTGTATTTTTTTAGATCCATTGTGGACCACTTTAACCTAGAGAAATATAGTGTAGAACCCATGGTGGAATTTCTATATTACCCTTTTAATATTGTATGGCCCACGAAAGTCATTTTAACCATTTTAGAATGTAGGACCTATGCCATAGAATTACTTTAATCTATGTGTGTGGTATAGGATCAATGAATATTCTTTTAATAAGAATTACATGATATTGATGAAGATGGTTATAATAAGGGAATCAATTAGATGTAAGCCTCAAAGGAGTTGTTAGATATAAGTCAAAATAAATCAGAAGTAAACCAACATGTACATTTAATCAATGAGTAGAATGATCAAGGAAAGAGCACAAATTTTTGGGAGGCAATTTATAAGATGAGAATGCTAAATTTATTTCCCTATTCATTACTATGAGTATAATTAGGATAAAAAATATTTATCCAAGTTAAAGCACCAATATAATAGAATGAAGAATGAGAATGGGAAGACCAAATGTGTCAATTATATGGAATTTGTAAAGTAATTCATAATGAAACATCAATGATTTTAGAGTTGTTGATAAGTAGACAAGAGGGAAATTTTCAACACAAGAAGAAGAGTGACAATAAGCTAGGTATCATGTAATGATGTAGATAAAAATTGGAGGAAAGGAGAATAAAGTAAAATGTGAAATTAGACCTTAGTGTATAGATATAAATTAGAAAAGTAAAAAGGTAATTTCAATTTTACTATCCACTTCCCAAAATGAGAGATCTGAGAGAAATTGGAACAATGCCACATTGAGGAGACTTCAACAGGACCAAAGTAGATTAGTTTTAATACATCTTTCAATTTTATAGATTATTTATAATTTTAAAAAATTAGGGGGAGGTTTTGGAGCATCTTTGTAGGATACAGTAGTATCCTTCATACTATGGTAAAATCCAACCTTCATACACTCATGTATACCTATAAGTGGTAGTTTCCTAATCCTTGCATAATTATATCCCAAAGTACACCATGGTGTCCCACCATCCATTTGCTAGTGTCTTATACCATATGATAGTCCTATGGTATAGTCTTGTACGAAACCCAAGTCTCTAAGGGAAGTAGAATGTGTAGAAGAATGTTTATAATTTTGATGTGAAGAAGGTGACTAATAAATATGTTATTCACATGTTGTGGGTTTGTGATGAAGTGTGATTAATATTAGAGATTTGTCTTATAATCTTATATTACAAATTCATTACCCACACTTGTAATGTGGCAGATAAGGAAATAGTTCTTTTAGATAAAGTTGGTTTTCAATACATATGAGTTGTACTATAGATGAAATACCATGTACCCATGCTTACTATATTATTTAATTAAGTAGATTCAAATCCATATAGCTTTTAGTTAGTCACAAGTGAGATGAAATTCACACTAGAGTATGTACATGGCAAATTTTTAATCTTCTTATATTGGAGAGGAAGGTGAATTTTCTAAGGTAGATGTCAAATATAGCATAGAGGGATTCATTTGCATACTATATAGGTTGAATAGGTCAAAATAGGGGCTCTACAGATTTTCTTTTACATAACATTTTGGTACTAAATGTATTTCATGTGCATATGTGGACAATCATATTGGTTTCTTGTAATTCAAATTTTATCTAGAGTATAAAATTGGATAAGTTTCATATATCAGAGTTAATTTTGTATGACATCAAATTTTCTAGTTTTATTTTCTAAGTTTAAGTATTATAAATTACATCTTTTAGTATAAAGTTTATTTGCAAAGTATATCATCTATTTTGTGCATTGAGGTTTGGTTGAGTGAAATATACTTGAGAACTTGATTATCTTAAATTTAAACTCAAACTAATTTCCCAAAAATTAGGATCTCCATACTTGGAGAGAATGCACAATTGCAACTAACTCCAAATCATGCAAATCATATTTTTTCTCATATGGTTATAATTTCTTGGACTTATATGCTACCACCTATCCATCTTGTGTAAGAACATCACCCAAAACTTTGCTTGAAGTATTAATGATGACTACAAAAAGACCTCATAAGTCTGGAACTCTAAGAATTGGTGTGGAAGTCAGCTTATATTTAAGAATGTAAAAATTCTCTTCAGAATTTTTGTGACCCTTCAAATCATGTTCCCTTCCTTTGGAGTGAAGTTATGGAGTTAAAAATCTTTGAAAATTTCAAAATAAACTTTCTATAATACACAACCAAACCCATGGAATTGTATACTTTATGCACATTTTTAGGTGCTAGCCACTCTACAATTGCTTTTGATTTTGATATCAAGAAAATTGCCATAGGACTCATAGAGAAAATGATATTCTTGTATTGACAACTCTTTATAGGTATTATGTTGTTCTAATTTTAACTTCAAATAGATTATGGAAATTGTAGAAGAAGAGATGATCTAGAATTGTTGATTCTTTAAATTCCTCTACTTGATCCATTTTTAATGCAAACAAATGGCACCCTTTTATTTTAGCTTTCTTAATTTTTATTTTTGATATTCTGTTGATCTTAACTCTATGTTGGATCCCTCAGATTAAAACATGATTCCCTAAATCATCTATACATTTGACTATTTTATCAAAATAATCTACTTTTTCCCTATGATGCCACATCAATTTATTCCTAGGATGACATCATATGATCCCACGAGAACTACATAAAGGTTACCTTCTGTCAAGAAAGAAGGTAATCTTTCTTCAACTTCAAACATACACCATTCTAATTGATCTCTCAACTAGTTTTTATATTCAACTAACCATGGGTTGGCCATATATACAACCTTCTTAGGAATTCTTTTTAATAGTCTAGGTGTTATAAAAAATTAGTAGCACCCATGTCTATAAGAATAGAAATTGGTATTCCAAATAAAATAACTGAAAGGTTGAAATTTTTGTTTGCTTCTATTAGTGGGAGATAGAATAACAATCTTCACACTCTCTCATTCAAGGAAAACCCTAGAGATCTCAATCTAAAGTATGCAAAGGAGAAAGATATCTTGCAATAGGGCTATCCTAGGGTTTGATTATAAACTAAAGAGGGGTTCACCACCGAGCTAGGGCTTGGAAAGACTAATGAAAAGAAATATTTAATGCTTAAACCTAATGCAATGCAAGAATTCACTAAATGACCTAAAAATGCATGTAAAACAAAAAAAAAATGAGAGATGAAAGGTGTGCACCTAGAAACCTGAAGAGGATTGGATGAAGCTCTAAAATGCCAAAAAAACTAATTTTAATGTTGATTGGGACTCATATGCCAGATTGGGCGTCGATTTAGTCCCATATTAGGGTTTTTGCGCAGGAACAAGTTTCTAGCAATGTAGATTCTGAATCTATAAAAATATGAAAATTGACCTATACTAGGACTCATGCGCCAGAAGTGGCGTATTAGTCCAGTTAGGGTTTTCTAGAAATTCAAAATCTGATTTTTCTCCTCAATGTATGCTATGTCATTTCTAATTGATTTTCAGATTCAAAACTCTGATTTGCAACTTGTAGATTTCTTCCAATGATCTCCAATGCAAGGTGACAACTTTGACAACTTTGAACACTTTGATTAATTTCTCCAACTTGCTCTCCAATGTGTCTTCAACCTAGACCTATAAATCACACACCAAAGAGAGGGAAAAATATTGTTTTGTTAGTGGAAAAGGGTTTTCCATGGTTGAACCCTATTTTGGTAATCAAACCTTGAAATGAAATGAAATAAGATGAAGGAATGATGAATAAACAAAATGCAATGTTACAACTCACCAAACCCTATCAATAAAGTGTTGTAAACTTGTATAAAATGGATCCAATGGATGTAGATCTTGAGTCTTGCTTGAATGTGATAGATCTTGAATTGAATGCTACCTTGAATCACGAAACCCTACATCACAAATGTTAGCTCAAAAACAAACATGATGCATGATGACTTTGACATAATGCTTGATACTTGAAGAATTCTCTAAAAAACTTGATAATCAACCCTTGAATGCTATTGAATGCTCTTGTAAACACTTGAATGATTTTGTGAACTCAAATTTGCTATAATAATGCTCATTCAACTTGCTAGGTGTAAAATGAGTAAAAGAAACTTGTATTTATACTTGTTTATGCAAAATTTCCCAAAATTACAACACTACAAGCCGACATCAGATCTAGGAGAATAAAATCCTGCCAAGAATTTGAATTAATTTTGATTTATGGCCACATGGGACTCATACGCTAGAAGTGGCATAGGAGTTCCATTAGGCATTAATTATGGGACCATTTAAAAAAATGCTTAGAAAGGTGTGAAATCCAGATCGGGACCCAAAACCCTAGGTGGGAATCATACAACCAAGGTGGCGTATGAGTCCCAGATCAATAAATCTGGGCCACATAACCTAAAAATACCTGAATTATGATTGGATGTTGATTTATGTCGAGATAATCCTCAAAAAGATGCATTAAATGAGGTTTGTGGATGCAAAATAAGGCCAATTAAAGCATAAAGAAGCCCAATTATTTAATAAAACCATAGAAAAGTGTGAAAGTGTGTTACAACACTTTACAACACCCTAAATAAGGTATGATTAGGTTTATTTAGTTTACAAGGGCCCAAGACCTAATGTGAGTGTTAAACACATTACAACACTAAGTCAAGGAATCATTAAGCTCAACTTTATAAGGAGGGCCCAAACAAGTGTGAAAATGTCATGGACGACATTTTTTGACACTACATTTAGCCCCCACTTTAGTGAGAGGAGGAAGTTGCTTCAAACTCACACTAAAGTAGATGAATTTACATCAAGAGGGGTCCAAATGTACCAATGCCAATAGGATAGGATGACAACGATCAAGAGGGGTGATCAATCCCCCAGGATCAAGATCCCATGGAAAACCAACATAGGCACAAAATAACACACATGAAAATGATATAAAGAGCATCATCGAGACACAAGCATACACTATGAAAGACAAAGAGAAAAGAAAAAAAGAAAAAAAAAGTGTGTGGATGGATCAAGCTTCAATCATTTTTCTAGCACGATGTGGATCAGATCTAGGTTGTTTGTCCAAAAATGCATGCTCACTTTGAGGAAATGGAACTTCAGGTTGTCCGTTGGGTGAGTATCTAAAGAGGTGAGACACATACACACATGGCCGGTATGCATTCACATACATAGGTGAGTTGCTATGGGAAAGTCATGCCTCAGTTGGGCTTCCCGTCAAACCATACTAGAGCTATAATTCCTGATAAATTTGATAAGGTACCACACAACAATGAACTTCAAGCTTCATGAGGCAAGAAAAGTTTTGTATGCTTGGAACTCATGAACAAACAAGATGGATCTATAGGTATGCAAGATGTATTATGCAAGGTGGCCATACAATCGAATTTGCAAATGCAAAAATAATGTAAAGAATTTTCAAAGGAGTCTTTCTTAATTCATGTAAGGTATTAACTTAATTAACATTGTGCCTAATGTCTCCAAGAGGGGACCAATGAAAGAATAGAAGATTCACAACTTAGGGGATGTAGTGTGTCGCATCAAATCACTAAGAGGAATATAATATGCTAAGAGAGATCACACTCTTGAAGGAAATCACACCCAATGTCACCACAAAGTGAAAGACACATCTCATGAAGTAAAAAGACTACACCATGAAACGTGAAAAAGAAAAATTCAAAAGAATAATGCCAATGTATGTCCCCACTTTAAAGAAATTTCTAAACACTATGCTGTGAGCAATTACTTTAAAGTAGCAAATGATAAATTCAAACAATAAAGAAGACATGAGAGCTAACTTGGAAAGCCCTATGCCAAGTCATATGTTTCCAAATGAAGCTACATCATGACAATTGAAAAAGAAAAGGTATTGCCCCCAAAATGAAACTCCAAACACACATAAGGGATCTATGGATTTGGGGTTAGTATGTTCTTGCTACAATGTTTTTAGAGAGCTCGAAACTGTCATCATTCCCAAAATATACATAGAACTATAAGAATGACACAAAGATAGTGAAAACTAAGAAAAATCCTTTTGGGTCAACATGGAAGAGGCATGAATGTCTCGACGCCTTGCGTCATCCCCAAAAGGAAAACACAAGACAAATGAAAAAGATAAAAGAAAAAGATTTTGGGTCAACATGGAAGAGGCATGAATGTCTCAACACTTTGCGTCATCCCCAAAAGGAAAATACAAGAAAAATGAAAAAGATAAAAGAAAAATATTTTGGGTCAACATGGAAGAGGCATGAATGTCTCGACGCCTTACATCATCCCCAGAAGGAAAACACAAGACAAAAGGAAAAGATAAAGGAAAATATTTTTGAAAGACTTATGACATAGAGAAGAATGAATGTACAAATAGAGGAATGGTGCAAATAGAGAGAGAGATACATCAAATAGAACATCACGGGGGATCACATTATGCACATGCAATCACATAAAAAGAAAAACATACAAAAAATAAATAATGCAAAAGAATAGTAAGGCACATGCGAGTCAACCTATTAGCAGGTCATCTGCATCCCAATCGTGTTCATCATATACAGAAGGTAGACAACTAGCCAAAGGGATAATAGAAAGTGCCGAACTAAGGCCCTCACTAGGTTCAACACTCTTCTTAGGGGAATTATCATTTAAGCTCATAGAAGATAAAAATAATGTGTTCAATTCATTATGCACTTGTTCATCAATCTTTGCAATCTCATTGTCGTGATCCCAGTTAATCACAACAGGAGGTCGAATGATAATGTCCAAAGAAGGGTTTGGCTCTTGTTGCGGTGAAGGGGGAAACTTATCACGCATTGCTTTAGTCAAGTTTAGGTCTTGATTTTCTTTGTTTATTTCTTCATTTAACTTTTGAGTAAGGGCACGACGTCCATGCCTACGTTCTCTAGCACCTTTATTTCTTTTAGTTCAGTTTTAAATTTGTGTTTGTGCAGGAGCGGGTTGATCAACCATAGGTTTCTTTTCTTCCCTAAGGGGAGGAACATAACGAACCATGGAAGGTTTTTCAACCACTTTCTCTTTAACCTTGTAAAATTGTTTTATTCTAGGAGGCGTAACAAGATTATTGTTGTTATCTCTTGGTCTTTTGTAGGAAATGGGTGAAGGTTCTGTCTTAGGTTGGTCTTGGTTGTTTGGAATGTCTTTAGGTTCAATCATGGTTTTGTCAAGGATGGTAGGCTCGGTGGTGGGCGGAGGAATGTTTCAGAGGGATAATTTCACTATGCATTTTGCATTGAAATTTTGGTAAGATTTGAAAAAGAAGTCTTCTCGAGGTTTAATAGGTTCCATAGGCTTGTGCCAAAAGAAATCTAGTGAAAATTTTCCACGGGAAGACAAGGGGTTAAAGCCATTATGATGTAGGATAAAAATTTCATTTTCAAAGGGAAACTTTAAGCATTTATGCACAATCGATGAGAAAACTTCCATGGAGCATAGCCATGGGTACCCAAGCTTCACACAAAATTGGTCTGACTGCGAGATGATGGAGAATGAGACATCTAATGTTTTTGGTCCTATTTGTAAAGGAAGGGTGATCGATCCCATCGTAGGGAAAGCGAAACCATTATGCATCTTGATCCATGCTTTTGGTTTATCATATATTTCTTGATAAAGCTCATGTAGAAGTAAAAATTTCTCGGTGATCACATTCTCTCCACAAATAGGATCTATTAATATCCCATTAGTGGGATTATCATAGATTCAACCGGATATGTAAAGAGGACCATTGGGTGCATGTTTAAGTATATCTTTAAAGGAGAAAGCAATGTTAAGAGGATTTTTAGTTCCGCTGTTATGATGTTGAGTTTTAACCAATGCAACCAAACCATCGATAGGATTTTGTTCTTGTTGATTAATATCCATAGGACTTTGTTGAATTATATCTATGTTCTCATCATCCGTGTCAACATTCATCACATTAGTCTTCGTAGTTTCACTTGAACTGCAAGAGTGGAAAAAGGAATGAAAGTGTTGTCATAGATGTCAACTGGTCAACTAGTTATCTACTAGTTGATGTTGTTGTATATTTTGAGGATATTGATAAAATTGTATTAAAGAAAGATTACAGGCATTAAGTTGTTGTTTAGGATGATGATCCGGTACTTGTCCCTATGTTTGTGCAATTCAGATATGTTGGTCATGGTTGTTGAAGGTTGCTATATATCCAGATTTTTGGCTATTCATTGTGAAGTTCGAGTTGTGTTCACTAGTTGTGAACTATGTTTTTCTGTGTTTTGGTTGAGGTCTGAGAGAAGAGTTTCTAGTCCATATTTCCTTTGATGAAGTCTTTTGGTTTGCGGTTCTAAAGTTAATATGTTCTGATTGTAGTGAAGATTCTTTTGGTTCTGGAAGTTTCAAGCTTAATTGTTCTATATGTTTTGCACTAGTGTGGTCAACCATGAGTTAATCACTATCTTCAAAGTTGATGAAGTGTGTTGGATCTATTTTGAGTCTTGATGAAGCATGTTTTTGGGTTTCCCTCATTCTAATTCCACCCTAGGATGTTTTGGTGCTGACCTAATTTGAATTTAAAGTTGGATGACCGACTTTGTATCTTTTTCAAGGTTGGAGATAGTATAAATACAGGATGAGCTAGTAATGAAAAATATACAAAGAAAATAAGGAAAATAAGTGAAAGAGTAGATGTGACTTTGATGCTATTCAGAAAGTGTGTGAGTTATGTGTGTGGTAGATTAGTGTGAAGCTTAATGTCGAGTTTCCGGATGCAGTGAGTAGAAGGTGAACTCTTTCATTCATGCAAGTTGATCAAGTGATTGTGGTGGAATCCTTTGTTACATTGGGATTGTTGTCTCTCTATAACAAGTCTTCTTTGTATCTATGTGGTAGTGAGCCTTCCAAGTTGTAGCCCCATTGGACAGTGAGTCCTTGTTTTGGACAGTGAGTCCTTATCTTAGGCAGTGAACCTTTTGTAATTGATTTTGATATTCTCTATAGTGTGAGTTAATCCTCATCGTGGTTTTTCCCTCATTGTGTTTTCCATGTAAATTTGGTGTTATTGTGTTTATGCATTGGATTTGAGTTTCTATATTGGAATTTGATGATTAATCATTTAAGAAGTTTATGTATTAGTTCCGATGATTGAATTGAAGATTAAAATTTGTGACAACTAATTCACCCCCCACCCTCTCAGTTGTCCTATTCAATATCACTAGCTTTGACAAATGAAATATTATGTTTTGGCATAGGGTTGGTAAAAATTTGCAAATTTTGGTTAGGAGGGGCAATGGACGTATTTCCTTGATCATTAACACCTCCAATGGAAAGCTGACTGGAATCAATGAGGTCTTGCACAATATGTTTAAGACACTTACAATGTTTCATATTTTGTCCATTTTGTCGGTGATAATGGCAATAATAATTTGATCTAAATTTTGGAGGTAGAGGCTTATTAGGATTGGGTGTTTTAATGAGAGGAAAGGTGATCATTTTTTGTTCTAAAATTTGTGACATTGTGTTATGAAGGGTATCAGGTAGTGGAGTGAACTGTCTTTTCAAGTCCCCATAGTTAAAGGGTATCGTTGCTTTCACGAAAACTACTTGGGTATTGACTTGTTGAGTTGTTTGTTGAGGGGGATTTAGTTGAAGGAAACCTTTATTATACTTCCTAAAAGGTTGGTAGTTATTTTGGTTTGTGGACTTGGACTTCTCAATTTGGCTAGAGGTGGATTTTGCATCACAACTACTAACCAAATTTTGATAATCACGTAAGGTACTACATAAGTGCATGAAGGAGGGGAATTTCATCATGGTAAGCTTATCTTGTATCTTACTTTGTAAATTATCTATGAACATATTTTGAAGGTGAGGATTGGGAACCTTTACATCGATTTGGGAATAAAGTGATTGATATTGCAAAATAAAGTCAGTAATATTTTCTTCTTCTTTTTGCTTACATCTCATCAAATTGACCAAGGTCATCTTAGGAGTCATATGAACTTGGAAATGGTTTATAAATGCCTCAACAATTATCCTTCAAGGAACTAGGGAAAATTTTAGCCAGGAGTTTGTCATCAAGGACAAAGTCACTGCATAAAGCCATGTAAGCGAAAACATGGTTAGAAGGATCTCCTTTTCCCTCTATATTTCTCAAATATAGGAACCTCTACACCTTGTAGCATCGGGTGTTCGCAATATCTCCAGGGAAAATGGAATTCTTTTGAAATAATATGTGGGTGGGCCATTTTGATTTTGGTTGATAGTGGAAACTTGTTTTTGAAGGTATGAAATAGTTTGGAAAAGTTGGTTTATGAGAGGGTCATTGCTTGTATTGTGAGATGGAGGTGAAGAGGTGTGTATGTGTTCGAAGGACAAGTGAATGGAATGCTTATAGGTGGTAAAGTGTTAGGAGATATGATATGCGATGATACACAGGTACTAGGGATACTAGCGGAAATACCTAAGGGAGGGATCACATTACTAGTCAATTGCATTGTTGTTGTAACTTTAGGGTTGGTACAGGTAGGAATAGAGGCAATTGTTATGGGAGGAGGAATTTGAATTCCTCCTTGGTTTGTGACATTGTTCGTAGGTGAAGGACTACTAGTGTTTGGGGGAAAGTGTTTTCCAAAGACTTGAACTATGTTACGCACAAGGTCAAGTCCGTCTTCACTTTCAAGCATGCAATGAATGTTGTATATGGTAGGGATGACAGTAGTTGAAATGTTCTTAGTACTTATTTGATTTTGTAAGTTTTCTAAGTCTTCATGGATTTGGATTATGTTTTCTTGTAGAACACTAGCAACCAATGTTTCAACATACATCACACTACTTGAAGGAAAAGAGCTGTTAAGGGTATGGTCCATACCTTGTGAACTAGTGTCAATACTAGGAGTGAAAGAGCTAGAAAACCCAAGATCCATGACAATTGTGCTATCGTGAGATGACATGAGTCTTGAACTTCGTCTCACTATAGTATTAGTAATAGGACACCAAGTAGAAATGCTCATGCAAGGGATATTAAATGTTAGATGAATGCAAATGCAATTTAATCTAAGTACAATGAAATCAATATAACAAAACTCTGTAAACCGAAATAGAAAGTTATAAACAACAAAAAGAAGCACAAAAATAGAGTTTTGAATTTTGGAAAATGTAGTTTAAAATCTGCACTGGGACAAAATCACCCAGAGGGGCGTATAAGTCCCAGTGAGGGTTTTTTCCACAAATTTTAGAAAATTTCAAGTGATTTTTATTCTTTTTAGTTTGTATGATCTCTAAACTAAATGTAAATGCAGATTTAAGATATTTTTCAATGATGCAAGATGCAAAAATGCAACCTATATGCTCTTTCACTAATGCAAGATTTAGAAACCCTAGAATTCCAATTAACTAATGCAAACCCTAATGCAATGTTAATACAAGCAAGATCTAGGATGATGATGCACTATAAATCAAAATTATGATGTTCTAAATGTAGGTTCAGGGTGAAGCCACAATAGTGGTTTACAATTTGATGGAGGAAGGAAAATTGAGAAAAAATGATCCCATGGAAAAAAAATTGGTTTTAGGGGTTTGAATGAACCTACAAGTTCAACCGAACCAAAAAGGGGTTCGACGGAACTAGGGTTCGAGCGAACCCATTAATTATTGGGCCCACATTTTCTGCCCCCCAAAAAAAAAAGAAAATGCATTTTGAAGGGGGTTCGCTAGAACCCCTTGGTTCTAGCGAACCCCGCTTTTCCTTGATTTTTGACCTTGTTCACAAAAAAAACCTAATTTTTTACACTTCAAAGCTCAGGTTGAGGATGAAAATGGAGGAATCTTCACAAACCCAACTGGAATTAGGTAGTCTTCAGAATGAGCTATCCAATGAATATAATTTTAATATGCTTTGGTTTTATTATGTATTTATTTTTTTAGTTTTATGAAACATAGGTTTTTTTTATCGAAAATGAAGGTCTCTGTTCTGCACATGTGGAAAAATAATAGATTATGATTTTTTTTTTTTGAAAAATATGAGTGCACTAGATATTGAAGTCCTTGATCCAACAAAAAAAAAAATGAATTTTGATATATACAAAAAAGTTATGTATTATATAGTCGCGCTATGTCTGAATTGTAATTTGTTTGACTTCAAAACTTGATTAAATAAAAAAAATTCAATAAAAAACTATCTAACCAAGTGGAAGAACTAGATATCAGAGTTACAAATCTAAATTCGAAAGAATTATAATTTTATCCTTCATGAAAAAAAAGTTATACATTATACGGTGTGCGCCACTTTTTAAAAATGTTGTTTTATGAAAAAACCCAATTTTCGTGGGAGATGGAAAAAGAAGTGCAATCTGATTCCAAAATTTTTGAAAATAATAATTTTAGAATCTAAAGACAATTTTATGAGACTCTAGTTTGCATCATCTTCAAATTCCTCACGGTTTAGTCGCTATAGGTGCTGGAATGTGAAGATTTAGTTAAAAATAATAATTTCAGTGTCCAGTTTGGCCAAAAATTGTAAATCACTATTGTGGGATCACCCTTCACCAAAATGAAAGGTTGAATTTTGTTTGCTTCTATGCTTGGGAGATAGAATAAAAATCTTCAAACTCTCTCATTCAAGGAAAACCCTAGAGATCTGAATCTAAAGTATGCAAAAGAGAAAGAGATCTTGCAATAGGGTTGTCCTAGGGTCTGATTATAAACTAAAGAGGGATTCGCCACTAAGCTAGGGCTTGGAAAGGCTAATGAAATGCAAGATGTAATGCTTAAACCTAATGCATTGCTAGACTTCACTAAATGACCTAAAAATGCATGTAGAACAGAACATAAAGCTGAGAGATGAAAGGTCTACACCTGGAAACCTAAAGAGGACTGGATGAAGCTCTAAAATGCTGAAAACACTAATTTTAATGTTGATTGGGACTCATACGCTAGAAGTGCTGTATCAAACTAGTTAGGGTTTTTTGGAAATTCAAAGTTTGATTCTGCTCCTCAATGTCTACTCTGTCATTTCCAATTGATTTCTGGATCCGAAACTCTAATTTGCAACCTATATATGTCTTCCAACATGATCTCCAATGCAAGGTGACAACTTTGACAAATTTGAAAATTTCTCCAACTTGCTCTCTAATGTGTCTTCAACCTAGATCTACAAATCACACATCAAAGAGAGGGAAAAATGTTGTTTTGTTAGTGGAAAGGTGTTTGCCTTGGTCAAACCCTTTTTTGGTAATCAAACCTTGAAATGAAATGAAATACGATAAAGGAATGATGAATGAATAAAATGAAATGTTGCAACTCACCAAACCCTAGCAATAAAGTGTTGCAAACATGTATGAAATGGCTCCAATGGATGTAGATCTTAAATCTTGTTTGAATGTGATAGATCTTGAATTGAATGCTAGCTTGAATCATGAAACCCTACATCACAAATGTTAGCTCAAAAACAAACATGATGCATGATGACTTTGACATGATGCTTGATACTTTAAGAATGCTCTAAAACACTTGATAATCAGCCCTTGAATGCTCTTGAATTCTCTTGTAAACACTTGAATGCTCTTGTGAACTCAAATTTTCTATAAGAATTCTCATTCAACTTGCTAGGTGTGAAATGAGTGAAAGAAACTTGTATTTATAGTTGTTTATGTCAAATTTATTGAAATTACAACACTACAAGCCGACATCAGATCTAGGAGAATAAAATATTGCCAAGAATTTGAATTAATTTTGATTTTGGGCCACACGAGACTCATATGCCAAAAGTGGTGTATGAGTTTCATTAGGCATTAATTATGGGACCATCTTCAAAAATGCTTAGAATGGTGTGAAATATAGACTAGGACCCAAAACCCTAGGTGGGACTCATACGCCCAAGGTGGCGTATGAGACTTAGATCACTAAATCTAGGCCAAACAACCTAAAAACACCTGAATTATGATTGGATATTCATTTATGTTAGGATCATCCTCGAAAAGACGCATTAAATGAGGCTTGTGGATGCAAAATAAGGCCAATTAAAGCATAAAGAAGCCCAATTATCTAATAAAACCCTAGAAAAGTGTGAAAGTGTGTTACAACACTTTACAACACCCTAAATAAGGTATGATTATGTTTATTTAGATTACAAGGTCCCAAGACCTAATGTGAGTATGTTAAACACATTACAACACTTAGTCAAGGCATAATTAAGCTTAATTTTATAAGGAGGGCCTAAACAAGTGTGAAAATGTCACAGATGAGATTTTTCAACACTGCAATAACTCTAGTCTCAATTGGTGTGACTTGATGTTCTACTTGAAAATTATCCACAATTGCATATAAATCCTCTATTGGAATCCTTTTTTTTGAGATGGTAGAGAAGAATAGATTTGGCATAATGATCACCTCCATAGTTAAAACACCCACCATGAGGTCATTTCTTCTTTGTTTTATGATCATTCTTATGTTATCTTTCTTCCTAAAGTCCTTATTTCTTTTTCCATTTTGGAAGTAATTTTTTTTATTTCTATATCTTTCTCCATTTGAATTAGGTTTGGGATCTTGATCATTTGAATTATTTTTCTTGAATGATGGTGATGATTTGGTCTATCCAAACTTCCTTTTGAGTCTTATCTTGATAGGCCAAAATGGACTAAATATTTTTCTCTTTCTTAATTGCCTTTTGAAATACTTGGTCAATGGTATTTGTACCATGAACACCCACTTGTCCTCTTATTTGTGTGTCCAAACCCATGATGAATTTTCTTAAATACAAAACTAGAATGTTGGTATTGAGGCACATACTTTAGAATTTTGGTGAAATACTCACAATATTTTGTTACTAACATATCTCCTTGTCATAGGTTTTGAAATTCAATAAATTTATAGTCAAAGTATAATTGAGGTAGTTACCTTTATTTGGAAATGACCACAAATTGATCCCATGCCAAACTTAGGGAACTTAATCATAATTCTATCTTTTGATCCCATGCCAAACTTAGGGAACTTAATCATAATTCTATCTTTTTTTTCATCCACCAAGTGGATGCTTCATTGAAAAACCGGTAAGCTCCCAAAACTTTCTTAGCTATTTTAGAATAAATCCTTATCTCAAAGTAGTTTTCCATGTCAGTGATCTATTCTTTAGCTCCATCCCCTAGTACCATTTCATCAAAATTTGGCAAGGTATTTTTCTTCATATCCATAGCAAGTTCATTGGTTAAATGAGTCCTTAGATCCTTTTTATTTGCTAGGTTCTCTCAACTTCCCCTCACCCTTCATGAGGACTATGCTCGTAGTCTTGATTCCTAGTGTGTTCCTAATTTTTTTCCTCATCCTCATGGTTGTCTTCCCCTCTCACTTATTGTTCTAAGAATCTCAACCATTCTTTGGTTTTAGTCAATAAAGTGAGGATTTGATCCAACTTTTCCATATGTTATTTTTAAGGTTGATCAAATCCATCTTGACTATCCCTAGGTTTTATTCTTGTTCACACCATGATTGCACATAGTAATTCATCATGGTTTTATTAGTTCTACATTTTGATGTGAAAAGAGACTTGCTCACAAAATACTTACATATAATAATTAATTGAAGTCTTACTCCTTAAGAATTATAAATTATAATTCCTATTTCAAAGCTCAACACACTTAGAAACAAAAATAAGTTTATTCAAACAAATGGATTCATACATCCTTATTTATGTAAGGTCTTCCATACTTAAATATTACTATTAGAGAGGGGAATTTATTTAGAATCTTCATCTCTATTTGAATCTAATAACATGAATCTCAAGTTGTGATGTACTTGTAGGTATTTCTATTTCACCTCATTACTTAGGGCTAGAACATTACAACCACACCCAAAGGGCATATCACAAATTGTCAATGGTTTTCTAGGTTTGACTAAGATAGAGATTGATTGTTCAATCCACTTCCCCTTTTCTAGCTTGATTCATTCTAGAGCTCATTAGTGAAAGTTTCAAAGTTAGAGAGTCAAGCCTCTCCTAAATAACTCATATTTGTTTCAATTTTAATTTCAATTTTCACCTTCTTCGATTTACTAGTCTTTACTTTCCTTTTCTTGGTTTTTGATTGACTCATTTTTGTGTTCAAGTTCAAAAAAATATAATATTAACTGAAAACTTCTTGCATAGTAGGCTCATAGGACCTAGATTTTAAATCATTCCTTGATACCATGTGTGATGAATATTGGTTCATCTATTCTAGACTACACAAAGTTTCTCTATCAAAAAACTTTTTTTAACAAAGAAAAATAAATAGAAAAATTGTTTTCTCTTTCATACAAAACATAATAAGAATTCAATTATACAATTTAATATAATTCTTTCATTGATTATTACACCATGTAAAGCATTTCTCAACAATTCAATATACTGGTGCATATTACAAGTGTCATAATGATGACATATATTATAAACATCAATAATACAACATTATGTGAAATAAAGATAATATTTATAATAAACCAAGTCTTTGAAATTTCTCAACTACAAGAGGAAGAGCATCACCCAAGCACTTTTCCTCCAACCATATATCATTGGTCCCCCACACAGGTCTTCCATCATGATGTGGCCCTACCCTTCATGCAAGGGTAGAAAAACAAGTGAATCATCAAGGTCACCATGTAATCCAAGAACTAATGTTGTGTTCTAAATAAAAAATAATTTTCCATACAACTCTAGATACCTTCTAGTTGAGTATGGCCTATCTAACTGATTTGTAATAAATAGGCATTGTGAACTGAAAATGCAAGCAATGATTTTCTTGGCCAAATATTTAATAATAACATAAACACATTCTATGATTGAAAAGTGCATCATATGCTCATACACCTCTTTTTCAAACTCGTTATGGGTAAGTGTATAAAGTTGTGACACAAAAATGACTCTTAAGATACCACTTTTTTTTGAAATTAGAAAATTTTGATGTTCACGAGAAAATGAATATAGTTACACTCAAAATTTGAAGATTGCACAAAAAGAAAAAGAGTTGTAGTGCTCTGAATCTACTCTCTAAACTACTATTTTTTTTTTTTTTAAAGTGAAGATTAAGGGTTTGAAAAAGGGGGAGTACACAAAGCGGTCCTTTATTTTATCAAAAAAATAACATAGCGTCTATTGTGCTCCCCCTAAAATGTTAAATTTTTTTTAGAAATTCAAAAATCACTTCAGTGAGAAATTAGATAACACCATTTAGTTTATGCCAATTTTTTTGACTAATTTTTTAATGAATATATAATATTTTACTCATTTTTCAAGTGGACACATCTTGAAAAGAAAAAATTTGAGCATGCTCCCCCATATTTTTTTTGAAAATTAATTGAAAATAAAATTATTTTTCAATACATGTAGAATGGAGTCTAGTTTCTAAAAATGTAATTTGTTTCAAAATTTGATGAACAAGTAAAAATCTATACCTAGACTAGCACATGTTGGTTTTTAACAAAAAAATGAGGCACTAACAAGATAAGCTAAAGATGAAAACCTTAACAAAATCAAAAAGTAAAAAGAAAATGGTTAGATAGCTAAAAGAGAGCCTATCGTCATCATGGTATTTTTATAAATTTGCATTGGAACACGTGCAAACCTGATGGAGACCATGACCAAAAATGTGCGAAATTTTGTCACCCTTTCAAAAAATCACATCCTTGGCATGAAATGGTCGTCCAACCCTTTGGGTTGGATACCCAAGGAAAAATCCAACCCTTTGGGTTGGTATTTCCCAATGTAATACATTTGGAACTCGCCAAATGAAGGAACTCGCCAAATGAAAGACCATCATTTAGTGAGCACCAAATGTAATTGCTAAAGCCAACTTCTCTTTCTCTTAGTCTCTCTCTCCCCCACTTTGATAAGGCTTAGAGTTTATGGTTTATGATCAATGATGGATCATAGTCAAGGTTTTACCAAGTTTACTCCCTCTCTGCCTCTTAACCAATAATTCCCCTCTTGTCTCTCAACCCTCTTGTTGGAGCATAAAATCTCATGCAAATTTTAGGTTCCCATGATGAAAAATTGGATTTTAACACTTAAGAAAAATAGTTGAAAAATCAGCCCCAGGAGCACATTTAAAAAAATCATAACTTTGGATCTGATCATTTTCATGTCAAACCACCTTGCATGGATATTCATCTACCATATGTGAATGTGCACGCCAAGTTTTAGCTTCCTACGATCAGTTTTGATGTAAGGTTTCAAAAGGTCAAGTTGAAGGGTTCTGTGAAGGGTTGCTATCTACACACAATAAAATCTGTTAAAGTGACCAACTTTGGAAGCTAGTTGTGAACGAGTGAAAACATATGTTTAGAAAACGAACAAAAAATAGAAGAGTGCAAGAAAACAAATATTAACACCATACACCTCAAGATTGGACAAATGATTAGATCAACATAACAAAATGGAAAATTTCACCTTGTCAAGTTGTTCTTTGGTTGGCCCTTGATTTGTGATGTTGTATGCTCCTTTGATGGCAAATAGATGAAAATGCAAGATGGTTGGAATTGTATGACAATAGATGCAAATGCTAAGTGTGGACTCAAATAACAAAACCACAAGAGTTTGGCTATGGCATGCAAAATTATTTTAATGAGAGAAAAGAGGGGGGTATTTATAAAGGAAGTTGAATTCTCTAGAGAATTCAATTGTTGAGATTTATCCAACAAGGTCAAGATGAAGGGCTATGGTGAGTTGAGGACTCACAAGCCCTCACATCTTGACATGTGGAATGTGAAGTGGCTAAGGATGTGATAATGTGTAAATGAGGTGGAAGGAGAGTACATGATGTGGAAGGAGGACATGTACCTTGTAAGTACATTGAGAGATTTAAAGAATTTTGGGTGAATAAATGTGAATTAAAAATTCACATGCTTGGAATAATTCCATAGACAAGACAAGGTTCCAAAAGGGGAAGCACTTGTCCACATGTGATTTGATGTGACAAGTCAAAGATTCTAGAAGATGCATGGGAAAAGGGGAAGAGTTCACATGTGAATTGATGTGACAAGTCAAAGATCACATGGGGAAGAGTCCACATGTGATTTGATGTGACAAGTCAAAGGTCACATGAGAAAGAGAAAAAATATTTTAATATTGCTTGGAAGGATAAAAGGAATTAAAAATTCCTTGGGAGGTTGATTAGGTTAGTTAATGAAGGATTAGAGGAGGGTTAGGTGGCTAAAAGATATTAGAGGCCAACTTGCAAAAGTTGGAGGATGTGACACATCCTAATCAAGGATTAGACATGTGCATAATCCTAATGATGGAATTATGAGGTTGATTAAGATTAAGGAAGGAATGAATTAAAGAAATGCCATATTTATTTAAATCATTTGATGAAAGGGTAATTAAAAAGGTAAGGTATTTAATTATTTAACTAGATACCTTAGGGATTAGAAGAACTTTAGAGGTATTAATTAAATAATAGTAATATTACTTAATTAATGCAAATAAAAAGATGTTTAGACGAAAAGGGATAAATTTGGATAAATTAAGTGTCTACATTTTTCCCCTCTTTGAGATGGTGTTACGAATTAACATCATTTCAAAGAATATTAAAACATAGAACCCAAAAGAAGATGGTTAGATTGGAAAAGAAGCCCTAGTCATCAAAGGAGTAACTAGGAAGAAAGAGATGATGAAGATTAGGAATTGAGGATTCTCCCTCGAGAGGACATACGGGGTCAAGAGAACATGGGTGTGCTCTTGAAATGGATGAGATGATGCAAAGGAGAGATGAGGAAGATGATGCAAAGTGATGGATAAGAGAGGATGAGTAGCGATCCTAATGTAATTTTCCATCTTCAGAGCACTGATTTTTGTTATAGCATAAGACACAATATGCCAATGTATGAAGAACCAAGGTCGATTAGTGTCTAATGCATAAAAAAAACACAATAGACAAGAAGGCTATCCTAACACCCCAAAGTCACGAAGACCTTGGTCGGGCCAGACAATAGGATAACCATAAGCACAAAAGGATGCCTCAATGTAACACAAGACCTTTGGAATCTTGGTGGGTACTATGTGGGACAACCAAGAAGATAAAACGGAAATAAAAAGATCAAGATACACCCCTATGTTTACTAGTCAAAGCACACCATGATATGATGGATCAAGGCGATCATGACAAGTGATGATAGGGAGCTCAAATGATAAACAAAAGCCAAAAGCATCAAAAGATCGCAATAAATGTCAAATGTCCTTTGCCATAGGATCAAAGGTATGGATGGGATTGATGAGGTCTGTTAGGAAGGATGCATCTTGTTGAGACTGATGATGGATACTAAACTAAAAGATCGATATGACGCAGGATAGTCAAAATCGATTAAATCTGCTAATACAAGTGGATCTCGTTTGTTAAGAACCAGCTAGATAAGGTCATAGCTCGAAGAAATGACACAAGAGAGATTAGAAATGAGACTGACACACCCTAAAGACCGAGGGGCTCGAGGGTCGATCAAAGATTAGCCTTGCCTATGTGAAAGCGTAGAGCCCTCATAGTTTGATAAAAGGTTGATGACTGACATGGATAAAAGTGAAAAGAGGATGATGAAGATCGATGATGGATGACAAAGACCAAATAGAAAAAAGTAGAAAGGTCGATGATAGGTGATAAAGGAGTGGACGAACAGAGAAAAAAGACTGATGATAGATGATAAAGGAGCCCCGAGGGCGGATCAAATGATCAACCTTGCCTATGTGAAAGCACAGGGGAAATGTGGCTTGACAAAAGGCCAAAGAAAAATGATGGATAAAGGATGATGAGAAGATTACCATGAGAAGGGGAGAAAATGATGGGACTGATATGATGAGACAAGATATACCTAGTGGATTGGATAGGATGATGACGATCACACGAAGCTCAGGGATATGATAGTTATCCAAATAATCAAAATGAATTGGGAGGATGATAGGATAGAGAGATGAATGATGAGAAAGGATAGTAGATTGAAAAGATGTGAAAAAGAGGAAGAAGTGATGGTGATAAGGTAGATGACATTGTATTGCATGGGGAGTAGCCTATAGCTAGATACCAATGACAAGGGATTATGAGATGGGATGAGGATAGAGGTAAATGGATAACGAGATAAGGATGGGGGGAGGAAAAGGATTGTTTGGATGGATTGGATAGAAGGATAAGGAGTTGGATGAGGAAAAGGTTATTGGATAGATAAATGGATAGAGAATAATTTGGGTGATGGAAAGGATTTCTGTGATGGATGGATAGAGGGATAAGGATGGGGAGATGGAAGGGATTATTTGCTAGATGAAGGATGTCTCCAAGGACTATGTTACAAAGGGAGATAAGTGCCCCCACTCTAGATACGTCGTGTGCCATGAGGTAGGAGGGATGCAAGATGAGTGGATGGGAGGATAAAGGAGATAACTAGAGGAGGATAGGATGGGTGACTCAGGAATTTGATAGAGCGTGGATGAAGGGAATGTATACCAAGAGGTGTCCAAAGCATGCATAGGTAGGTACCCCTGTTTTGATCAAGATCAAAAGAAGGATGGAGGGATGGGAGATAAATGGGATATGATGGTAGGATGTAGAAGATAGGTGGGATGGAGGGGATGAATCAAGAGGACGTATAGTAGGAAGACGGGTGCATAGCTGGAAGCATAGCAAGAAGCATAGCCGATGGAGGGAATGCATATCAGGAAGCTACCCCCAAGTATGGAAAAGGACAGATGGGGATTTATGCATGACGCCTGTTTGCCAGGTTTTCATCATGGTACTTATCCAAGGCACTTGTTTTCCAAGTTTTCGCCATTGGATGAATTCTTTTTTTTTACTTTTTTACTTTTTGTATTTTTTGACTTTTTTTGGATTTTTGGATAGAAGGTGGATGGAGATGGACAAGGATAGAAATGTGAATAAGTGGATTTAGAAAACATGCGATAGGAATAAGGATGATGGACTCAAGCATCAAGTTCCAGACGAGGTATTAAGAGCCCATGTTTGAGATGACTATCAGATGTTGGTGCAACCTTACTAGGATAAATGGATTATGCAAGGGGATGGATTAAAGGGATTTGATGGGGAAGATATGTGGGATAATTGATGGGATGCTAGAAAGGATATGGATAGAATGATGGGGTAGGTGTGTAACAGGGTGGTGAGTTCAGGACCAACATTGGCACATGTGGTGGTGTATGTGAAAGGATAGGAGGATTAATGGATGGAGAATGTGGGGATAAAAGAGATGTGATAGTGAATTTTAGGATATAAGGACCCAAAACAGATTTAGGAGATGAAGGGGGTGTATGATTAGGTCTTGGATTAGAACCTTTGGATGTTATTGCATATTTTTCATTTGAACGTGTTGCATCTTTTTTCTTTGGGATCCACATGGTTTTGATCTTTGTGGGCTACGGATTTGAATTTGATTTTAGATTTGATTTTTCTTTTCTTCAACATGTTGTTTAGAGGGGACATGAGAAGATTTAGATTCATGTGGATGTTTAGATTGATGCATTTTTATTTTGGTATCCAAAGTGCTTTTAATAGCAATGGGATGGGTGTAAGGAGAAGGATGGTGTAGAATGATGGTGGTAGGATTTTGAGGATTATATGTGGATGGAGGATGTGCGGGTATGTTCCTTTGTTGATCCTGACTATGGGATATGAGAGTGGGATGTTTATGATGGGTGATATGGATAGGTGATGGATGGATGAAAGGATGAATAGGACAAGATGGAGGAGGTGATTTTGGGATATAAGGGCCCAAAATGGACTTAGGACTTGGAGAAGACATGGACGGGGTAGATGGAGGATGGGAGATGGTGGATGGAGGGATGTAAGGACCCAAAATGGATGGAGCAGATGAAGGAGGAATATGGACGGTTGTTTTGAGATGATACGATGGAGGAGGAGGGATGGCAGCAAATGATCTGGTGGAGCGATGGGAAGATCCTATATTTCTTGTGGAAGAGGCTCGTTTAGGATGTCTAGAAGTTGTACCAACATCTTTAGATTGTGAGTCTTGAGAAATAGGTCCAAGACCTTGCATGCAGAGTTGTTCTTTGACCTGGATGGGCTCTAAAGTACCTTGCTCATGAAGGCCTAAACCTTTTCCTTGATAGTTCATGTTCTTGAACATTCAATCCATGATAGTATTTTTGTTATTTTGGAAGAATGATGCGAGTCCATTATTAGGTGGGGGAGGATGGGTGATATATATGCTATGTTTTTCTTCTGCAAGGAGACCACCATGGAAGAATGTGAGAGTACCAAGGGGATATACAAGTGGTGAGGGGATAGTAGGTTTAGGTGATGGTGGAGGATCATTAGATGGAGATGAGGGGATAACAACATCTTGATTGGGACAAGGGAGTGATAAGGGATCAAGAGAGGGATTAGGTGACATGATAGGATTTGGATTTGTGGTAGTGGGTGATAAGGGCTCATGCAATGGAGATGGAGATAAGGGCTCATGAAATGGAGCAGTGGAACCTTGAGTGAAAAGGGGATCATGGGATGGAACAGATGGGAGACTATGATCTTGAGATGGGCTAGACGAGATGACATGATCGTGATGTGGAGGATGGAATATGGCATGCTTTGGATCAAGATCTTGGCATGAATCATCTTGTGTGGGTGGTATGATAATGGAGTCTTGAAGGGACTCTTAAAGTGGGGGAGATGGAAGGATGGAGGATTCATGAATTTCATGGGAATGTATTTTGATAATACTAGGAGTGGGAGGAGTGGATTGGATTTGTGGATCTGTAATGGGTTGGGAGGATCTAGGTGTAGGAGTGGATTGGATTTGGTTATTTTTGATGGGCTTGGGTGATATTGGAGTAGGAGATGGGGGATCAATGGATTCAGTGGGTGTGGTGGTTTCGATCGTGTGAGTGGTGCTAAGGGTGGTAGCATCAATGATAGGTGTGGGATGGAGAGGGGTCTCATCATTAGTGACCGTGGATGATGGATTGGGACTGCATGGGTCCACTACTTCAATGTGTGGAGTGGGGGATGTCTTCTTTGTTATAAGTCCTTAGAGAATTTCTGGAGTGAGGAACTTGCATACTCTAGGCTTGGATGGAGAGGTAGGAGTGGATGAAGGATTAGGGATTGGTAGGGGATTAGGGCTATGGATTGGTGGATTAGGATTAGATTGAGGAACGAGATTGGATGGAAGACTCGGAGTAGATGGACGATTAGGATTGGATAGAGGGTTAAGATAAGGATATTGGAATGGTGAATTAGGATTGTAGTAAGGATATTGGGATGGTGAATTAGGATGGGAAGATTGAGATGGCAGATTGAGATAGGGGGACGTGGATGACAGATTAGGATAAGAAGATGTGGATGTTGGATCAAGGTAAGTTGATGGAGGTGTAGGATTAAGATAAAAAGGTGTGGATGTAGGATTAGGATAGGTTGATTGGTATGGAGGATTAGGATAGTGTAACATGGATGAGGGATTATGATAAGAGTATTGGTATGTAGGATAAGAGGATGTAGATGAAGGACATGACGAATACACAGACGGGGAAGATACTGGATATCCCTTGTCAAAGGTAGCATAAGGAGCATGATTAGGCATTAATGAAGACATAACGAGATAGCTTGAAGAGGTGATTGGATTTTGGAAAGCGGGTGGAGAAAGCTTACTAGCGATGATAGCGTCAAGGGGGTCTATGTCGTATACTTTTGGATCAACAAGACTCTCGTTATCATCATCGACATAATTAGGGTTTCCCTTGACTACTATTGATGGAGGATAAGGATTCATGATGATGAAAGGATAAATAGCATGGATCAAAGATTTCAGATGGAAACAGACTAAAGCTCCAGTTAGGATTTAGGTCAAGCTCGGATTGGGATTGGAATAAAGCTTGGATTAGGATGATTGAATGATGCGATGGGATTGATTCTGATGATTGGATTAGATTACCAAAGGATGATTACGACACCGAATCTACCTCAAGATGGAAGCATATTGATTGGGTCAAAGGTGATTGGATAAGGATGCAATTGGATTGGATTGGATAAGACCGATCGATGATTGATAAGATCAAATGATGGATCAGATAGGATGACAAAAGGGATTGTAAACCCCGTTCTGAGATTACCCTAGATGACTTAGGATACTGATTGATTAGAATAAAGGATAAATGGATGATTGTGACACCAAATCCACCTTGAGACTAAAAGTGGATTGATTGGGTCGACGATGATGATTGACAATCCTAAGCAAATGTTGATGATGACGATCAATGCAAACACTTAGGTCAATTAGGATAATAACCTAAAATGAAGTTTAGGGAATTCAAATGGGGAAAATGATGATTTGATTGGGGGAGTGGATGATCAGCTTGGGGAAAAAGATGATAGGAATGGATGAATGAATACTCAAAATGAGTAAATGATTGATCAGATTAGACAAACGACTTTTAGAAGGAGGAGACAAAAGCTCAAAATGGATGAAAGATTACTCAAAATGAGTAAATGATTGATCGAAATGGGTGAAAAACTACTCGAAATGAGTAAACGACTACTTGGAATTTATGAGCGACTCTCAGAAGGAGGTAAAAAGTTGGAATGGATGAAAGATTATTAAGAATGAGTAAATGATTGATCGAAACGGGTGAATGACTGCTCAGAATGAGTAAACGATTGCTTGGAATGGATGAATGACTCTTGGAGTGAGGAGATGGAAGCTTGTAATAGATGAAAGATTACTTGGAATGAGTGAATGAGTGTTTGGAACAAAAGAACGAGTACTCAAAACGAGTAAACGATTGATCAGAACGGCTAAACAAGAGCTCGAAATGATAGGAGGTTAAAAAAATGGACATTTAATCATAACGAGTAAATGAATGATCAGATCAATGAAACAATAGTTAAAAATGATAGAAGAAGGTTCATAATGGATGAATGTTTACTCGGAATAGGAAAACAGTCAATCAAAATGAAGAAACGACACCCAAAACGACCAAATAGAGGATCGAAAAAGTTGTATGAAGGTCAGGTCCACCCCTAGAAAGGGGTAGGTCTACCCCTAGAGGTCAAGTCTACCCCTACTAGGGCAGCTTCGCCCCTCCAAAGAAGAACAGGCGAAAACAATGAAAAATGAAGACAAAACAACCGAAAAAGCAAGCAAAAATGACTGTTTTAGAGTTCGGGAAGCCTGTCCAAGGAAAAGTCCACCCATCCAAGGTCAAGTCTACCCCTACTGGGGTAGGTCCACTCCTCCATAGAAGAATGGGTGAAACGACAAAAAATGATGAAGAATGAAGACAAAATAGCCGAAAAAGCAAGTAAAAATAGTTGTTTTAGGGTCCAAGAATCCTATCCAAGGGAAATTCTACCCCTCCAATGTCAAGTCCACCCCTACTAGGGTAGGTCCACCCCTCCAAAGAAGAATGGGTGAAAATGACTGAAAACGATGAAGAATGAAGACAAAACAACCAAAAAAGCAAGCAAAAATGATAGTTTTAGGGTTCAGGAATCCTATCCAAGGGCAAGTCCACCCCTCCAAGGTCAAGTCATCCCCTAATAAGGAGGGTGCACCCTTGGAAAAGGTCAGGTCTTCCCCTGGAGGGTGGGTCCACCCTTGGAATTGAAAACGGATAAAAACGACCAAACAGAGGATCAAAAAAGTTGTCTGAAGGTCAGGTCTGCCCCTAGAAAGGGGTAGGTCTACCCCTAGAGGTCAAGACTTCCCCTATTAGGGAAATTCCACCCCTCCAAAGAAGAACGAGTGAAAATGATCGAAAACAAAGACAAAGCAGCTAAAAAAGCAAGTAAAAACAATTGTTTTAGGGTCCAGGAAGCCTATCTAAGGGAAAGTCTGCCCCTCCAATGTCAAGTTCGCCCCTACTAGGGTAGGAATGCCCCTAGAAAAGGTTAGGTCTACCCTTGGAGGGTAGGTCCACCCCTGGAATTGAAAACAGACAAAAACAAATGTTTGAAATAGGTAAACGGGTGCACGAAATGAGGAAATGAACGCTTAGATCTAGGGGACGAATGCTTGGGACAAGGGATAGATTCTTAGAATGAGTGTACAAATGTTCAGAATGGGGAAATGGGTGATCAACACAATGAAACAGGCTCTCAAAATGATGAAATAGGTTCCCAAAAATGGGTGATAAAGTTGACTGGTCAAGGGTTAGGTTTGCCCCTAGGATGGGTCAGGTCCACCCTTGGAGGACAAGTCTACCCCTCAAAGAGGTCAAGTCCGCCCCTAGAGATAAATTACGCCTGTCTGACAAAAGTTGGTCAAAATTGGCTAAAACAGGCTAAAAAGGGGTTGGTTCAGAGGTCAAGTCTGCCCCTGGAATAGGTCAGGTCTGCCCCTAGATAGGTCTAAACTTGATTTTTGGAAAGAAGACTAAGGAAAATGATCTAAAACACAACAAACATCAATCAAAGGATAAGGATGACTCAACTAAACAAAAAATCATTGGTTTCACACAAAGAAGACAGTTCAAGCAGCACAATCCTAAGACTAGTAGAATGGGGTATGGCCAACAAAGTCTTCTATTCTAGGATGAAAATGGTTGTTAAGGAGTCCTTGATATACACTCGGTACGTGAAGCCCAAACCGTGAACACCAACCTGTTACAAGCGTGAGTCGAGAACCTTAGCGAGATACTAGAGGCTCGGACCAACTCTTCATGTCATCTCGATGCTTCACCTATTACAACATGGTTGGATTGGGGAAAAAATTTGGTTCTCCCCCCTTTATATACCCCTCTAGTACACATGGTTGGAATCGTCCCTTGGGGTGATGAAATCCCCAAGTAGGTCCCCTAATAAAAAGAAAAAAGGGAGACACAAAGACTTGGTAAGCTACGATTTCTCATCATCCAGGATCGCCAAATGGCGCAAGGGGATTGGATACGTCAAATAGCTTACCTACAAGCATGACACACAATGTTAATTGACACCCCTAGTTAAACTATGTGCCTAAGTTATCCAAAAATAACAAGCAATAATTGATAAATAAATAACCCTGTAAGGAAAATTTGTTAGTGATTTTTCTCCTTGTTTCTTGCCAAATGTTGATTAGATGCTTGCATAGACACAATCAAAACACATTAGGAGGTAAAAAACACTTAAAACAACCAAAAAAAGTGTTGAAAATTCAAATTTCACCTTCTGAAAAAAGCTGTCTAGGTCAGGTCCGCTCCTTTGCTGGGCTAGGTCTGCCCCTGGAGGTTAGGTCCGCCCTTGGAAGAGGTCAAGTCCACCCCTAGGAAAGGTCAGGTCCACCTCTAGAGTTCAGGTTCGCCTATCTGTCAGGTTAGGTCTGCCCCTCTGTGAAAAACAACAAGTTTTTTAGTTTATGGAGTCTATGGAGGATAGGTCCGCCCCTAGGAAAGGTTGGGTCCACCTCTAGAAGTTAGGTCCGTCTATCAATCAGGTTAGGTCCACCCCTCAAGGTTAGGTCTGCCCCTGGATGGTTAGGTCTGCCCCTCTACTAGGTCGGGTTTGCCCCTCTACAACCTGCACCTGTAAAAAGTAAAAAAAATAGAGAACGCAAAAGATACAGACCCGTCTGTGGGTCCCACTGGGCATGCCAGAAATGTGAATAGGTGAAAATATATGTTTAGAAAATGAGCAACAAACAAAAGAGTGCAAGAAAACAAAGATTAACAACATACACCTCAAGATTGGGAAAATTATTAGCTCAACAACATAAAATGGAAAATTTTACCTTATTGCGCTGTTCTTTGGTTGGCCCTTGATTTGTGATGTTGTATGCTCCTTTGATGGTAAATAGATGAAAATGCAAGATGGTTGGAATTGTATGACAATGGATGCAAATGCTAAGTGTGGACTCAAATAACAAAACTACAAGAGTTTGGCTATGGCATGCAAAAGTATTTTAATGAGAGAAAAGAGGAGGGTATTTATAGAGGAAGTTGAATTCTCTAGAGAATTCAACGGTTGAGATTTATCCAACAAGGTAAAGATGAAGGGCTATGGTGAGTTGAGGACTCACAAGCCCTCACATCTTGACATGTGGAATGTGAGGTGGCTAAGGATGTGATGATGTGTAAATGAGGTGGAAGGAGAGTACATGATGTGGAAGAACGACATGTACCTTGTAAGTACATTGAGAGATGAGAAGAATCTTGGGTGAATAAATGTGAATTAAAAATTCACATGCTTGGAAGAATCCCATGGACAAGAAAAGGTTCCAAAAGGGGAAACACTTGTCCACATGTGACTTGATGTGACAAGTCAAAGATTCTAGAAGATGCATGGGAAAAGGGGAAGAGTTCACATGTGACTTGATGTGACAAGTCAAAGATCACATGGGGAAGAGTCCACATGTGATTTGATGTGACAAGTCAAAGGTCACATGGGAAAGAGAAAAAATATTTTAATATTCCTTGGAAGGATAAAAGGAATTACAATTTCCTTGGGAGGTTGATTAGGTTAGTTAATGAAGGATTAGAGGAGGGTTAGGTGGCTAAGAGATATTAGAGGCCAACTTGCAAAATTTGGAGGATGTGACACATCCTAATCAAGGATTAGGCATGTGCACAATACTAATGATGGAATTAGGAGGTTGATTAAGATTAAGGAAGGAATGCATTAAATAAATGTCATATTTATTTAAATCATTTGATGAAAGCGTAATTAAAGAGGTAAGGTATTTAATTATTTAACTAGATACCTTAGGGATTAAAAGAAATTTATAGGTATTAATTAAATAATAGTATTAGTACTTAATTAATGCAAATAAAAAGATGTTTAGACGAAAATGGATAAATTTGGATTAATTAAGTGTCCAAATTTAGGTGTCTACACTAGTATTAAGCAACTGAAAGCTCATCATGGTAAACCAATTGATTCCCTAGATTATCCTCATGAAAATGTACCTCCATGCCAATTTTTAGGGTCATAGCACCTAATTTGGTATTTCTTCAAAGCCAAAACCAAACTAATTTTGCATAGTTTTGACACTAGCATTTCTAGAAAATCCTTACAAAAGGAAACTTTGACACCTCATATTTTGCAAAAGAAGATGCCTGGTGGAAAAATCTCTTGCACATGTGTTCACCATGCTTAAATGAACTAGTATGTAAAGTTATAGCTTCTTAGAGTCACATTTGATATTTTCAAAGAGGGAAAGTGATGGGTTTTAGTTGGGTTTGAAAAGTGGCACTTTTTAGAAAATGCCAAGTAAGCTACTTTGACTGTTGACATTTTTTCAATCTTGATGAGCTCGTGCCAAATCGTTTTGCAACCATGTTTCCTTATCACAAGGAAATACTCCGGTGCATTTTCATGGCCTCTGGAGATTGTTCGATCAATTTTCCACATCAATTTTGGAGGTTACTTGGCCTATTTTGGTTACAGTGCAAAGTGTCAGAAACATCTTCTATTCACTATTCAATATCAAGAGATCTTGTTAAGAAGAAAGAGAAAAGCCTTCCAAATGCATAAGTCTACAATGGTAATGTGAAGAATCATCACAACATGGTAAAAAATGATAGTATTTAGTAAGAAGTGTTATATGTGACATTAATCTATTGTGATCAAACTTGTGAAGGTAGTAATGGAAATTTCCCCTCAACAAAATGCTAAAGAGGTTGAAATGAAATCAAAATTCAAAAGGATAAAGTTTGAATCAAATGACAATGGAGTTGAGATTGTTGTTAGTGGAATTTATGAGGGAGATGGAAAATATATACTCAAGGGATTTGCAACACTCTATCCTAACTAGGAAAACCATGCTTTGATAACACATATGGAGATTTGGTAACAATCCCTGAGATATGAGGTATACAAGATACAACTTTGCACATAGATGATTGTAAAGATGAGCAAAGTGTGCTTTACATGAAATTCCTTGATGTGTCTGTATCAAAGGACATTACCCATTGCAACAAGTTGTTTTATCTCTACTAGTAGAAGATACAGAAGGGTTAAATCTCCCTTCCCTAGGATTTGAAAGCCCTGGGGCCATCACATAATAACTATATAAATGCTTGTGGCCATCACAAGAGTTGATGTTGTATTCTCTAGAAAAATATGTAAGAACTCTGCAGATGCGATTGTCAAGGGAAGCCAAGAAATACATTTTCATGAATACAAAATCAGTGATATGTCTGGGGATTTAACCTCCACAGTAGTGAAATTCTTATGCGATGCTATATCTCAAGCCAAGCCCCATTATAATCATGACCTCCATCAAAAGCCAAAAGAGAATAGCACATAATATAAATAATTATTGAAGATAGATAGTGAATAAAGTCCTATGAATGTCCATAAGTGCACCATGGTAATATAGGAGAAAAAATGGATAAATGGGAGTTGAAAATGACGCAGCCAATATAGGAAGATTATGAATATAAATTTGTTTGTTTCCCACACAATAACCAATCTTCCCATGATTATTGAGTTTGTGAGAATGTATGACTCAAAATCATACTCCCCTTAGTTACATGAATATGAACACAAGAGAACAATTGCACTCTTTCACCTAAATGTTGGGAAGCCATCACGCTTGAGTTGAAGGTGAAATTAAGGACGCAATCAGGGAAGATAAAACTTGTTAAATGTTTTAAGTGTCATGGAACTAAAGACAGATGGCTCGCTTAAAACAAAGGAAACAATGAAGGTTGTACAAAATTAATCGAATGCAAAGAATTCTTATATTGACATTTTACTTGGAGATTGGAAATTTCAACAGTTATAGATAAAACAAAGATAAAGAAGCTCATGATTTTGGAAGAGAAGCAGGTCATGGCTTTTGGTGGGAGATTGGAATAGTATGAAGGGGTTGCATAGAGGGTAGAGGAAAGATGGGATTGGATCGACATAGGACAACCCAAAAGTTTCTGTGGGTAATGATGGAAGGAAGGGGATAGTGATTTTTCTCAACGGAGAATCAGGGAACATCTCAAAGACAAATTCTTTGAGCAATGTGTGGAAATAGTAAAATTTGAATACCTATAAAACTCTTTTGAAATGAAAGAGGCTACAATAAAAGATCAAGAGATTCAAATAAATCAACTTTTGGTTGTGTTTGTTTGAAGCCAATGATCAACTTCATATTGAAGCTGTGGTAGAAAGTGCTCATAATGTAGATGTTTGGAAGGAAATTTGAAGCATTTCTCGCGCCATCATTGAAAGCCAGGTGAAAAAGCCCTAAACTCATTGGAGAGAAGAACTGTTGGAGTGAAATCCTCATGTCTCTCTGACTATGAAAGTTACATCGATGAAGAATTTATCAGTAGGAGAAGGCTGGTTCAGGGGAAATTTTAAATTTACACCAATCTTATAAGTCAAGCCGATGGAAACTTCAACGGGGAGACATATACTATTGGGATAGAAAAATAAGGTCTTTTCGACAATGCATGTCACATCGAAGGATTAAGGGCCGATGTAAATGTTAAAATGAATGATGGGAAAACTCTAAGGTAAGAATGCATGAGTAATTTCCATCGGAGGTATTTTAAAATGGAATTATAAAAATGATTTATTAAAGGGTGAACAATTGACGGGAAAGATTTGAAACAAGAAAATGCCAAAGAATATAAAGGTGAAAATTATCAAATTATTTTCCTACTAAGTAAAATATTTTTCTATGTGATTCACAGAGGAGGGTAATTATTTTCCCCAAAGAATATTTTTATGCTAAAGTGGACAAGTAGAGATAATTTATCAAAGAGGTCAGAAGGATATATATAAACCATTCAGTGGGTAATTATTCTACTCAGAGAATATATTACTCAATGGGGTGAAAATTGCAAATAGGAGAAGATTAATGAATAAACAAGATTAATTTTCACCAAAAGGAGGTTATAAAACGGGTAATTATTTAATTGGTGAAAAGTGAAGTTGTGAGCAAAGGGAAAATTCGACAGCCATTAAAATTAATTTCATAGAGATAATGAAGATTAAAATATTTAATTTTCCAAAAGCAATTAATTAAATATTTTTTCCAAAGAAGAAGAATACTGAAGAGATGTGGCGAATAGACATGAAGGGTCATAGCCCTAAAAATATAATGTATATATGTAAGATGAAATAATAAGAGGTAGGGGGATAGGGTGAACAATTGCTGAAATGAAATATCATGTTGTACATTGTAAAATATTTTCAAATTATATAATGGCTCATAAGAATGCATAAATTTGGTGATCCAATTATGGTGTTAGTTGTTTGTTGAATTTATTAAAAATATTATTCAGTTGTCTCCAAGGATGTCATTTCCTTATTATTTAATTTGATGTATCAAGGGTATTTTTTAATTTATCAAAGCACATTTGCTACTCTTGTGTGGTTCAATTAATTGGCTCCTTTAAGGAAGGATTAAACTCTTTTAATTAATCACAGTAATCTGGAAAAGGATATTTGGATCAATAAGAACTTGATAATTGCATCCTCACACATTTATGCCAGGCATAAACTCATAAAAGTTCCAAACAATTTGAATTGTATCTAGAAATAGGACTCACATATCATACAAATCTTGACTTCATTAGCCCAGCAGAAGTAGGCATTGGTCACACCAACTCCATTCTAGAATTTCATAAAATTTTATTTGAAATATTCACATCTCAAATTTTAGTCGTAGTTAGTAAGCTTTCATCTCTCCACTCTCAATTGTAATCGTGGATAGATTGCCGAAATAGGAAACACACAATCTAAGTCTGCTCCACTTGCATAGGTATACCCACCTAGGTCTGACAAAGCCTGAAGAGAAGAAGGTTCAAATTCATCATTTGGCCTTGTACGTTAGCCAAAAACGTATCAAGAGCTTGGCAACCTCTTGTGGTTTCAAACCAACATTTTTGAGACCTAACACCTCTCTAGGTGTCTCCCAACCTCTCTACCTTTCCTTCCCTCAACCCAATCTCTTCTTCTCTCTCCCTTTGTTATTTTTTCTCACCCATCTCTCTCCTTTATCTCGATCACTACCTCTCCTTCCTATCCTCTCTCTTCCCATCTCCAAGTATCTCCTTGTCTCATTACCCACCTCTCTCCCCCCTTTATCTCTCTCACCTCATTCTTCTCTATCTCTTCTCTCCCTCCCCTCTCTAGGTCATAACATCTCTATCTCCTCCTCCCTATGTCACTCACTTCCTCCATGTGTACCTCTCCCTCCATCCCTTCTTACTCTACTAATAATTCCCTTTCTTTCTCCCTCTCTTCTCTTTCTCCCCTCTCTCTTCCCTCTCTCTCCCTATCTCCCTCTCTACCTTGCCTCCCTACCTCGCTCTTCTTCTCTCCCCCTCTATTATTGTTTCTTTCCCATCTCCCCCCATTCTCTCAATCACTACCTCTCCCTCCCACCCTCTCTATCTCCCCATTTCCAAGTCTCTCCCTCCTTCCCTCTTTACCTCTCTACTTCTCCCTCCTTGTCTCATTACCTACCTCTCTCCTCCCTCTATCTCTCTCACCCCTCTCTCCCTAGGTTATAGGTCTCTCACCTCTATATCTCTCTAGGCTCTCTACCTCTCTCCCTCCCTCCTTACCCTTATTTCCTTCTTTGTGAAATTCTCTCTCATTTTATTCTCTCTCCCCCTCACCTCTATACCTCTCTTCTCTCTAAGTATCTGAATCACTCCTTTTTAGCCTCTTTATCCCTCCTTATCCATGTCTCTCACTCCCTCTATATCTACCTCTCACTCCATCCCTTGTTACTCTATTGATACTTCCCTTTCTCTCTCCCTCTCCTCTCTCCATCTCTAAGTCTCTCCCTCTCTCTCTTTCCATCACCCTCTATTCCTTGCCTCCTACCTCTCTCTTCTTCTCTCACTCTATTGTTTTTCTTTCCCATCTCTCTCCATTCTCTCGATCACTACCTCTCCCTCCCACCCTCTCCCTCCTCATCTCCAAGTCTCTCCCTCCTTCCCTCTTTACCTCTCTACCTCTCCCTCCTTATCTCATTACCCACCTCTTTCCCCCCTCTATCTCTCTCACCCATATCTCTCCCCCTATGTCTCTCACCCCTCTCTCCTGAGGTTGTAGGTCTATCACCTCTATATATCTCTGGGCTCTTTAGTTAGTCCCTCCCTATCCACATCTCTCCCTCCCTCCTTACCCCTCTTTCCCTCTTTTTGAACTTCTCTCTCTCATTTTCTACCTCTCCCTCTATCCCTTGTTACTCCTCTATCAATATTTTCCTTTCTCTCTCCCTCTCTTATCTCTCTCCCTATGTCTCTCACCCCTCTCTCATTATCTTGTAGGTCTCACACCTCTATATCTCTCCATTCTCTAGTTATTTCCATCTCTCTCCATCTCTCTCCCTCCCTCCTTACCCATATTTCCCTCTTTGTGAACTTATCTCTCTCATTTTGTTCACTCTCCCCCCACCTCTCTACCTCGTCCCTCTATAGGTCTCTTAGTCACTACTTGTATACCTCAAAGTCCCCCCTTAGCCATCTATTTCTCTTTATTCTTCTCTCTCCTCTTCTCTATCTCCTCCTTCCCTATGTATCTCACTCCCTCCATGTGTACTTCTCCCTCAATCCCTTGTTACTCCTCTAGGTCAATACTTCCATTTCTCTCTCCCTCTCTTATCTCTCTCACCCCTATCTCTCCCCTATGTCTCTCACCCCTCTCTCCCTGGGTTGTAGGTCTCACACCTCTATATATCTCCCCTCTCTAGTTATTTCCCTCCCTCTCTACCTCCCTCCTTACCTATCTTTCCCTCTTTGTGAACTTCTCTCTCTCATTTTATTAACTCTCTCCCTCACCTCTGTACCTCTTCCCTTTACATGTATCTTAGTAACTCCTTGTCTACCTCTCCATCTCTCCTTATACATCTCTATAATGAAATCATGAATCAAAATATATTCAAGTTCAAAAATTTGATCCATATTCACATCCATAACATAATTCAATAAAACATCATAATCACATTTGATAACATTTCAATTCCAAATAAATATAAATCTTAGTACATGTAATTATAAAAAAATAATTAATTCAAAATTTGATAATTAATTAACACAACATAAAATAATTCATCTTAGGAGTTCAATTCATTAATTAAGCATTCATTTCAATCACATAAGAAATGAAACAACCTAATTAGTCATCAACTCATAGCAATATCATCATAAACAAGATCAAAGTTATTCTATGCATGTAAATATTACCAAACCATAGTCAAATGTAAAAATAAAATATCCAACACCATAGAATTAAATAATAACATAAAGTTTCCAAGATGCTAATAAGTTAAATAACATAAAAGTCTAGGTCACCGAAGGGTGAGTTTTTCACTCCAAGGACATCATCAATTTCAACACCATTCAAGTAAATGCTCACAAAGTTTATATGTAGGTGATGGACTAGCACAATATCCTTAAAAACCATGATGCCAAGGTTGTGACACAAATCAAGAAACTTCAAAAATCATTACGTGATGTTGTCAGATGCTAAGATGGTGATAATTTTGGTTCAAATTCAAGTCCTTACAAAAGACCTTGAATTCCACAATTAAAATAATCAATGCAAGTGAAAGAGTTCCTAACATATGTGAGGCAACATGTACCACTTCCTCAATAGTATTTTTGAGCTTTGTCACTAGAACCATTTTACCTTGTTCCAATCATTTAGGATGCCATGTGTGTTGATTTTGTGACTTAGATGTGTGCAAAGTTTATTGAATGGGGAAAAATATCTTCTTCATTAGAATTAAAGCTCATTAAACCTCTCCCTTCATCCCTTGTTACTCCTCTAGGTCTCTACCACTCTTCTCTCCCCTCTCTAGGTCTTTGTATAGGGTCAAGGGTTGAACACTTGGAAAATCTCTATAAAGCTCATTTGGCGCTTGCCAAATTTGGTGAGCACCAAATATCCTTTTCTAAAAACGGTAAAAAGGAATCAAACCCATGGTACAAGCCCACAATTCCCTACTTTTGTTTGGTTATTGTGCTTTTTCTGACAAGGAAATGCTTTTTCATGTTGTTGACTTCTTGTACCACTATATTTTGCTTACTCCATCACCTTTTCAACACCATTTTTTTTTCTTGACAATGTAGATGAAGATAATTTGAAGTTTTTACATAAAATTTGATTATCTCAGGTAATATTTTCATGTTTGTTGAATTGAAATGTTTATTATGAATTTTTTTTGTTTAAAATTGACAATATAGACCCATTATTTTCATAATTTTAGTAATCATAATATATTTACATAGAATTCAATATTGAATTAGAAGGAAGTTGCATAAAAAGTCAATTTTTTTTGGAGTTTGAAGAAAAAAATGAAAGAACGTGACATAATTTTCTTTTAATTTAATAGTGATCACTTATTTTATTTATACTATTAATCACTTTGCTATCTTTGAACTTAATTAGCAATCTTTAAGCATAATTAATCCCTTATTTTATTTATACGATATGTAGATTTATGCAATTATCAATCAAACTAATAATAATGGGAATTAATAAAGTTTGTTCATAAGAGTAGCTATGCAACTACACAATCCTCCTCTAAGTGAACTAGTAATTTACATTTCGTGTAATACAATTAGTTCATTATTTTTCTCTTATATGTAAATTTGGATGCACTTTTAGCACATATTATGCATATAAAAAAACATAAACTAACTATTTTGTATACATAAAATGATAAGATAAATGGATGGTGCATCCAATAACTATAAATGCAAATAATACAAGCTTGACCATCACTATCTACCATTAGACCATAACATATGTTTGAAACCTATATAAATTATTCTATGTTATTAGGTTTGTGGTTAACTAGGTCATACCTATTGCCAAAGCATGATATATAATCTTAATCTATGATACATTAATCTTAAAAATGAATACAAAGTCACTAACAACATAAAAGAAAAAGTAGAACTCTATTCCTCACTTGCCCAAATATACATATTTACTCACTTCTCAATGCTATTCCTCTATTTATCACATACATGTTCCCCTATTTCAAGTATGAAAATAGTGAGAAAATAACATGTCATGTAGCTATACAAGGAAAAATTGGATTTTGTGGTGTAGATGGTTCAAAATATAAGAGTTAATTAAATATTATGGTTGCACATGAAATTTCTTCACCTTTGGAAGAAAACCAAATATTGATCCAAGAAGGTAAATACAAGGAATTTGTCAATTTGAAAGGCTAGATGAGTCAAAATTGGCTAGATTGTCCATGACACCTTCCCTAGAAAATAACCTAGCATTGATTAAATCATGGAAAAAATTAGACACAAAAGTATGAGGGCATGCAAGTCATTTATAGAAGGTGCCTTATTAGCCCATCCTTGAGCTAGAAAGATGCTTTAATATCATGATAAGAGTGAAAATACGATCATAGGAAGGGTTCCAAGAACTACTCAATTCCCTTCAAAGGTTGTAGGATGGTTAAGAACAATGCAATTTTATTAATTTTAAAATTTTGTTAGAGAATCTATTGCTAAGATAAGTTATTTCATATGTTCCATCTATTCATAAAATATTTATATAATCCAATGATACGTGAGGATTTAAGGCAAGCTTGGAATTTTATTTCATGTCTCACCATTGGTCAAAATTGGCTAGATGAAAAGATTTTGTAGGATTTATAATTTATGTGGTTCATAGTAGGCCCCATGGTTGTCCTACTATAACCAAAATTAGGCTTCATGACCATATGGTGTGCCCTATAGATTTTATGAAGAAAGGGGGAGATTCTTGTAGTAGGATTCCATGTACACCATCCAATCATCCTTGATGAAATTCATCTAATGACCTATGTAAAAAAAGACTTACCTCCAACATTCCTTGGCCTACACACACCACTACAACCTAATTATTTGGCCCATGACTCCCCTATGCTTATTTTCCTAGAATTATACTATCAAGCTATATAATATTACATTCTCAACCACTACAACTATGGAATTATTTCATAAATGGGATTTGGCACAAGCAGTGTAATTTATTGCTATAGCTACTCAAACATGTTCTCCACAATCCAAGACCTATCAATAACTTCTTAGATCAATTGAAATAGAAAATAAAATAAAAATGAAATTCTCTTACAAATTTTGTACTACTAGCCACTGATCTATGAATTCTCAAAATAAGCTTTTTGGGGAAAAACATAATAATTTTTTTCAATTCTCCTATATATAGGGCATGTTTGCTATTTTAGTTTTTTAGAGATTTTATTACATAGATGACATTTTGAGTATGATGCGTATTTATTTTTCTCCCTCTTTTCATGCTTGAAATAGGGGAACATGTATGTGTTTTTTCTATTATCTTTGTAAAGTCTTAATGTGAATTTGGAATACACACAAAGTTACCTCTAACAAATGAGAGAGGAGAATGCCAACAAAGTCTCCCTGATGGAGAGTAGAGATCATATAATCCTCTCGAATGGGAAGTATGCTAAATCAACAATTTAGACCATCATGTGAAAATATGTATAGATAGATCATGCACAACTCAATAATTCCCTTTTGGTTTTTCATCATAATTTTCTATCAAGCCACTCTTTGGATTTTCAACTTACAAATCAAGTGCACAAAATGTGGGCCTAATTTTCTCTATCAAATTAATAAGAGGCAATATTGCAATCTATATAGCCTCAAATAATCTGAACATGCCAATAAGGACTATCATCATCATGAGTTGTGTATCCAACATACTCAATAGAAAATAATCTTGTTTCTTAGAAAATATTTGATAGCTTGCATAAAAAAGAGCATCATTAGTATCCCAATTGTAAATGGAAATTTAATAGGAATAGGATCAAGACCATCAACACAAGTAATGGATAAAAAATAATTATCTTTGGGAATTAGATTCAACTCTGCAATCCTTTCAGCAAGTGATCAATTATCAAATGCACCAAGTAGCATCTCAAAAATATCAAAATTAAGACTAGTCAATAGAGTCTCAACAAGATGTACAAGACTAAGTTCATCATCATTTGAAGAAGTAGGATGGAAAACAACATCACCATCATGAGTAGATAATTTTTTATCATCAATAGTAGAAATCTCTTACAAGATTTAGGCAACATAATTCATGATCATAGAGCATCACTAAAGTAGGACAAAAGATGGAGTGGAGGACAATGCTTAGCAATCCCATGCACAAGATAGACTCTATATGTCACAAATTATTTCAATAGAATATTTAGAAATTTCTTTGAATACTATCTTTTATGGATCATATGTCTCTCCTCTTTTTCTATCACAATACCTTGCTTCCCTCGTATATTTCCATTTCTATCTCTCCTATACTAGAATTTTATGAATATTCTCTTGAATTTCTACTTATGGAGAGCTCAAGGTCTAAAACCCTTAGAAAAATTGTCACTCCTATCCTTTGTATTATCATTAGAACTATCCTCTATATTTTGTAGTATCATTAACTGTCCAAGATTCTACTATGTCACTCATCCTTATGACTATCATATTTTCATCTTGGCCTATGAAATCCAAAAAAATTCATGTCATAACATAACAACATTATTGATTATTCTAAATGCATTGAGCTAATATCATTCTTGACTGTGCAATAGATTATATAAGTATATAAAATCATGCACAGGTGTTTGATATTTAAATAGATGAAATTACACTCTTGATAGACTCACAATGAAATAATCAATAATTCCCTTTATGGAATATGTTATAGATTGACATATGGCTTGCAACACCTACAACCTCGGTGTGATCAACTGGTACTCTAATATTCCTTTCTTTCTATCCTCTTTGAATTGAGCTCCTACTTCATATAATGACTATCACACCTATTTGGATATGTGGGTTGTTCTAACTTTCAAACTATATTTTTGCTTATCTCCATGGAATACCATACCACTCACCTTTTAGGTCTCTATCCATACCTTTTAAAGATAATTTTATCTTTGACACTGTGATTTCTTGTTTGGCATGTTCATAACACATTGAACCTTCTCTTTTGGTGATTGTCTTTGAATTTATCTACTCTACAAGCCTTTTGGTAAATTTTTGACAATCTTTTCTCATGATCATCCTTACACTTGACTATGCATTCTTCATCATGCTTTGAAACACTCAAATTACTTTAGCACTATTCTTTCCCATTTTTATATGCCTTTCATGCTTTTCACTTACCAAGACTCTTGTCACCCATCATTTCTTTTCTCAACTTGCTAAAATTATGCTCTTATCATGACTATGCTTACATTTACTTCTTTTAATGCAATAATCATCTTGACTAGGGTTTTTAAACTATCTCTTATTCATTTCCATATGGATTTGGTGGTGGCATGAATTCCTTAAGAAGATCATCTTTCTTCATGACTATGACATGCTACTATCACCATCAACTTCTTAGTGTCATCTTATATATATATTTGTGGCTTGTCACACAAGATTTTATTCACTTTCTAATGATTGTGGTATGCTTATTTAGAAAGATAACATGCCTAGGTATTGACTGTCATATTTTTCTTTGTAGACTGTAACATGTCATTTTTTCAATTGTGCTCTTGTATAAGCTTTCCCTTCCTTTGGATTGTCTTGTATTTCATATAGATTAAAAAATAAACTAACAAACCCTGTTTTGATATATGAGATTTATCATTTATTACTTACTTTATATATACCATCAAAAAATACCCCCACCATAGTTATGTTACTCTTGATGTTTGCGATATTTCAAATCTTTCACTTGTATCCTCCCTTATATAGTGACTATCATGAACCTTCTATTTAATTTTTGTATATAAATCTATTATCTCAAAACATATACACTTTATTAGTAAAAATGTGTTCAATGGTTGTTATCTCTCAATATTGATGCCCTCTACCATGTTGTTCTCTACCATGCTACCCTCTATCATTCTTTCAAGCTAACAAAGTCAATTACTTTTGTTGTCCATAGCAGAAAATAGGCTTTACTTTATGATTTTTGTAGGATTCAAACATTGATTTTGGCTTCATAGCAATATTTCGTAGTAGCTATGGTTTTTTGTGAAAGAGTATTATTGATATTAAAAATTATTCATTATAAACATGACTGTCCAAAAAGAAACCAAACTTGCATTGGGAAATACTACATTTAGGTGTGTTTGATAAGGTAGACGATCATGTTCATTGATTAAAGTGACTCCATTTTGTATTCAACTATATCTTGATGAACATTGAAAGTTTTTTGATCAAATTTGATTATATGAGGTAATATTTTTATGTTTAAATAATTCAAATGTTTATCAAGGTTTTTTTTTTTAATTTAAAGTTTTATTCTTGTCACCTTCTCACATAGTTCAATTGCAATCATTTTAATTTGATCTTGATATTTTTGTATTAGTGAGCATTACTTACTTTTGTTATTTTTATGTTCGTGAACCTGTAGCATTCATCATCATTCCAAGGAAATGAACAAAGACTAATACTGGATGAGAATGAAGAAAAAAGTGCAAAGAAAAGAGAAAGAATGAAGCAACTTTGTGAAGAAAATAAATTGAACCCCATAGAATAAGAAATTCCCATGCAATGTAAGAGAGATGTGGAATTGGAATCACAAAGAAAATAGATGCAAAACCTTCGTGCAACGAGACAAATGAATCCTAAAGTTGGGGGTACATCATCTACCACAAGTGAAGTTGAAGGCACACCATCTACAACATGTCATGTTGAAAGTACATCAACAATCACATCTCTAGTTGAAGGCACGCCATCTACAACATGTCATATTGAAAGTGTACATAAACAATCACATATCTAGTTGAAGACACTCCACCTACCACATCTCATGTTGAAGGTACAACATTTTTTATATGTTAATTTCAAGGTATCTCATCTTTTTCATCTTCGGTTAAAGGTACACCATCTATCTCCGATGTTGTTGACATTCCTAATGTTGAGGAAACTCTACCTTTGAGTACACCTCCTAGAGTTTTGCATAGAAAACCTAAATATTTGATTGATATTGATTCTAATATTTTGAAACCAATGGTTGATAAGATTCCAAAGCTTGTCAAAGATATGCTAAGAGGATATAGAGATTGTTTTTTGAGAAGCTAAATGAGACCGGAAGATGTCAACTATTTGTTGGAATGATGAGGCAACTAAAATTTAGGCCCATCATGAAGATTATTGGGCTAAGAAATCTAGATGACTTGAGTGAGAAATTAATTGTAAATAATTGGTGCAAGAGCACCTACACCTCATCCTCCATTTTCGCTCATTTAATGAAAATTTGTTGTTAGGAGGTTAGAATTAGTATTTTTGAGTCTTTTAGTCATTAATAAGGTCAATCAAGACCGTTGAGCAAGATCTAGGGTGAGTTTTTGAGTTTTGAGTCAAAATATGCAACAATGCAATCTTGCACTAAAAGTTGCTTTTGTAGCCTTTGAAGGCAAAAATGTGAATTTTTATGTAATTGTGCAAGGTTTGGGGTCTTGAAAATGTAATAAGGCTGTTTCAATGTTATTTGAATGGTTGTTAAGGTCTTAGGTCTTTAGGATTGCAAAGTTGCTTCAAAATGCAAAGTTGTCATAAGGAAATTTGGCGTAAAATTAGCATTAATGATGTAATTTCATTAACTAATGGTTCCCTCCTTCAAAAATCAGTTGAGGGCAGTTGTAAATGATGGGAAACAATTTTAAGAAGCCTCCCTTGGGTCGAGGTTGGGCTGTTGTTGGCAGTTTTGAAGTTTTGAAGCATTTAATAAGAAGAAAACTTTATTTTTTCTATTTTTTACAGCTTTTTTTCCTGATCCCGTGCTTGGTACGGTATGGTACGTCATTTTACGGACTAAAAATTGGAATTTTTTGAAAGAGAGAAGAGTATACTTTATTTTGGTGGTGATTTGGCTCGTTTTCATTAAGAATTGAATAAGTTACATCAATTTTAGTGAAAGTGGGTCTGAAATCTTGCAAAACAAGGGTTTGGTCACCAAAATGGATGTAATTCCCATTTCCACCGTGGGAAAAATATAAAAACTGGTGGATTGGTAGATTTAGGACTCCTTTACATTCTGAAATTTTTTTCATATTGAAAAATGGAGTTTTGCAAAAGTTATGTGATGCCCTAGGTCTGGTTTTACCTTGAAACAGTCCAGAAAATGATCATTTGTAAGCTTTTCTTTTGATTTCTGAGTATTTTAAAGAAATAGAATGAATGAAATATGTGAAAGGGGTCTTGGGGAACCTATTGGAGTCTTTTAAAGGCATTAAGGGTGTTGGGGTGTGCCTTGACAAGTTGAAAGCTTCCTTGTACATGCCTAGTTAAGCCTTGTTTATGGCTTGTAAATCAATCTTTTGATACATTTGTTTTAAGTGTTTGATCCTGTGCTTTTGGGAACTTGTGGGGGATCTTGTTAGAAGTATAAAACCTGATTTCATTGTCTGGTTAATACCTTTAATAAGTTTTTATTTTTACTGTCCTATTTGGCAATGTTGCAAGGTTGCATGGGCTTGTGTAAGAGTGATGAGAGAATGGGAGTTTTTGAGTGTAAAGTCAGGTTATTTGGTCTTGTTTTAACATTTTGAGACTGTACACAGCATCCCCAAGTCCTTCAAACATGTCTGGTTGTGTGAGTTGAGTTGGGTGATCAAGTTTCTTGTTGGAAGGAATAGTGAAGTTGATGTGTGCATTTAGAGAAGCTATTGGAAAAAGGTATTGCTTCCCCTGCCACTCTGCATCAATAATCTAATAAGTGCATATGAGAGTGTGGGTTCTACCTCACACATGAAAGATAGTAATGCCACCGACGTGTCATGACATCAACAATGGTAAGAAATTAAACTAGGAATAAGATAATCCTTACAAAGGCAGGTAAAACATTGAAAATAAGTAGATCATATCTAATGAGAGCCAAAAGAAGGCGTGAAAGAGTGGAGGATCCAAATAACAATGAATTATGGGAATTCTTGGGTAGACTACCATGGAAAGATAAAGTAATTGTTGAAGCCTTGAGACCCCTAATAGAAGAATTTTGAAAGAATAACACAAGGGTCTCTCACAATCAAAGAGATTTTGTAAGAAGGGTAATTGGTAGTCGAAACTGTGAGCCACATCCAAATAATTTTTTGGATATGAATCAAACACAATTTTTTGCTAAAATTGTGGAGATGTATCCTCAAGTTAAAATTTGTCAAAGGCTTTTTGAAATGCTAAAGCCTTTTTATGTCAAAATAAATCACACATGCGCTACTTGTTTTTGTAGAGTACATATTGAGTTTTCTAACCATTATGATGTTTATCGATGTATATATGTAGATTTGCATACTAACAATGTTTTTTAGGAGTGTAACATAAGGCATCCACCTAAATATTTAAGGGATTTCATATCTACCATTTTATGTGAAAGAGTGGATGGTCAAATTTTTTACAAGAAATTATGCTTGGATGGCACATGTGTTCATTGTGTTGGCTTGCAATATTTTCCAATTTGTCAACATATGCATAGTACACACACAATTGGAAACAAAATAGTGAAATTTGGAAAATATAAGATAGATAGTCTAAAAGATGGGAAAGAAGCAAAAAAGTATGAATTGGTCAGTGATAAGATTCTAGTGTATCATTTTATGGGTATTTTTCACGATCATGTGGTGTATGAGTATGCAAGGTATACACATAGAGCTCGATGGTTGAACTTGTAGTTCAAGTTGTGCAAGGATAACTTCCAGTTCATACCATCGTTTCAGTTGTCGACCTTGTAGAAAACTACACACTGCAACCACAAAATGAGGCACAATCACAATATTACAACTCCACATAGGTTTCTATATTTGTGCATATAGCATTCATTCATGTAGGTGATAGTAAAGATGATGACAAGAAGGTATTGATGAAGTATCACTTTTACATCAATGATGGTCATACATATTCTAGAGAGTTTGTGCAAGGTTTCTTTTAGATGTTCTACATGTATTTGGCTAGCAGGGGCATATCATTCCATTAGCATATCATATGGTCAGATAATTGTACATCACGATTCAAGAACTCCCAAATGTTTTATTGGTTGAGCAGGCTGCATAAGATCAATGGTGCTCAACATATGTGGAATTTCTCTAAGGTTAGGCATGGAAAGGGGGATCATGATGGTGAAAGAGCATGTATTAAAAGAGCCTTAGCACAAAAAGAGCTAAAGTAGAAAGATAGTCCAAAGTTGATAGATGCAAAATCTTAAAATACCTAATGAACTCGATTGTGTGATGTAAAACTTAAAATGCAAAATCTAAGGATAGCACAAATAGAAACAAAAAATTTTAGGTAGATTTGAGAAGGGAATACTAATGTGTAACTGGCACCAAAAGTAGGTTTTGAGTGTCTTGCAAGGATAAATTCTCCATAGGGAAAATGGGTCTTTGTACAAGGGGTCCAAAATTTGATTTCACTGTCCTCTAATCTTGAATCTTAGCTCTTGATTTCTCGAAATTCCACTGGAAAAAAATCAAAAATAAATTCTATAGGTGAATTTATGTGGCTTGAAAACTTTGATGACAACTTTGACAACTTTACAAAATTTCTCTTTTTATCCAATTTCATTCCTTCTTCATCTCCAAATTTTCACACACAAAGAGAGGGAAAAATGCTTATTTTGGTGAATAGGGGTTTGCCTTGGTCAAACCCCGATTTGGTAATTAAACCTTGATAATGAAATAATGACAATATGGAAAAAAATTGATGAATGAACAATGTTATGTCACAACTCAAAAAACCCTTAATAGTTGCCCATAGAGGACTAAAATCTAACACATATCTCTAAGGATTGGATCTTGATTGAATTATCTTGAATGATTGATTGATTTGACACTTGAATGCTTGAAACCTACATCACAATATTAGCTCCAAAACATAATATGAACACATATGACTCTTGATTGCTACTATAGATGCTTGATAAATCTTCTCTTAAATGCTCTTGACAATAATTTTTTCTTTAGGAATGCTTGCATAAAGTGTGTTCTTGTTTCTTAGATTTGAATTGATAAAATATGTATTTATATTTTTTTATCTAATTTCCCCAAAAAATAGATTCCATAAGCCAACATTTGAAACGTGAATTTTAATCATTAAATTTTTTCCAAAAACATATTAAAAATTAGGTCCTAGAATTTAAGGACCCATTCACCCTTGGGTGAATGGGTCTTGGGACCTAGGACCTAAATCCATAACACACATATCTAATTTCCCAAAAAATTAGATTCCATAAGATGACATTTGAAATGTGAATTTTAATAATTAAAATGTCACCAAAAACATATTAAAAATTAGGTCCTAGAATTTAAGGAGGACCCATTCACCCTTGGGTGAATGGGTCCTGGGACCTAAATCTAGAACACACAATTTCCAAGGTGATTTAATTACTATTAGCATTTGTTTAATGACAGTTTCCATTTTAGAAAACGGGAATAATAAGGTTTAGGAATGCATAATTTAGGTAATTAGAAGCTTAATTAAGTCCAATTAATTAAGGGGATGCAAACATTGTGTGAAAATGTAAAGGAGTGCAATTTTCAACACTACATATAGAAGTATAGAGGGAAGGGGAGAGAGAGGTAAGCTGGGAGGGATAGAGTGAGAGGTAGGTAGAGAGGGAGAGGGTGAGGGGAGATAGAGAGAAGTAGAGAGGGAAGTGGGGAGAGAGAGTTATTGACAAGGGGAGAGGGAGAGTGAAAGATACAAGGATAGAGAGAGAGGGAAGGAGGGAGAGAGGGAGGGAGAGGTAGGTAATGAGAGATTAGGGTGGGAGGGATAGAGGGATAAGTAGGTATAGAGGGAAGGTGAGAGAGAGGTAGAGAGGAGAGAGAGGGTGAAGAGAGATATAGAGAGATATCTAAAGGGAGAGATGGGAATGAAGGAGGGATGAATTGAGAGGTAGATAGAGAGAAGCGAACAGGGGAGATAGAGTGAATTAGAGAGGGAGGAGGAAGGGAGAGGTAGAGATAGAGAGGTAGTCATAGGGTGGGAGGGATATAAGGAGAGGTAGGTAGATAGAGAGGAAGATGCTTATGGAAGATAAGGGGAATTAGACACAAAGAGAGAGAGGTAAGGTTGGAGGGTTAAAGGGAGAGGTAGGTAGAGAGATAGAGGGTGACCACATTGCCTTAGTCTCTATCTCTACTTCCTTTTATCTCAAATTTGTATCTTTATCTTTGTATACCTACCTCTCCCTATATCTCTCCCACCCTACCTCTCTATCTCTACTTCTGCCTTCCTCCCTCCCTCTCTACTTCTCTTTATCTCTCCTCTCTATTTATTTCTACTTACCTCTCACTCCATCCCTCCCTCATTCCCCCTCTATCCCTTTAGAGGTCTCTCTATATCTCTCTTCATCTTATCTCTCCTATCTACCTCTCTCTCACCTTCCCACTCACCCTCTCTCTCTACCTACTTCTCCCTCTATCCCTCCTACCCTACCCCTCCTTCCCTCTCTCTCTCCTTATCTATCTCTCCATATTCTTCTCCCTCTCTATGCACCTATCTCTCTCCTTCCCTCTCTACTTCTCCCTATCTACCCTCCCCCTCTCTCCTTACATGTCACTCTACCCCTTCCCTCTATACTTCCATATATATCCCCTCACCCTCCCTCTCTCTACCTACCTCTCCCTTTATCCCTCCCACCTTACCTCTCTCTCTCTTTGTATCTACTTCTCTTTATCCCCCATCTCCATCCTCCTCTCTTTCTACCTAGCTTTTCCTATATCCCTCCCACCCTAGCTCTCTATTTATACCTCTCCCTTCCCCCTCCCTCTCTACTTCTCTCTATCTCCCCTCTTCCTCTCTCTACGTACTTCTCACTCTATCCCTCCCTCTTTCCCCATTTCTCTCCCTTAAGATATCTCTCTTCTCTCTCTCATCTTTACCTCTTTAACCTTGCCTCTCTACTTCTCCCTATCTCCACTCACCCTCTCTATATAAAGGTAGAGACAAAGATAGAGGGAGAGGGAGATAATATATATATATATATATATATATATATATATATATATATATATATATATATATTGAGGTAAAGGGAGAGATACAAATATAGAGAGATAAGGAGTTAGTAATAGAGATGAAGAGAGAGAGATATAGAGGAATATGGAGATAGAGATACATATATGGTAAGATAAAGTGATAGAGAGAGATACATATAGATATAGAGGGAGAGATAAAGAGATAGAGAGAAAAAGGGAGATGTAGAGGAGGAAGGGAGATTGGGGTAGATAGAGAGAGAGAGAGAGAGAGAGGGGAGAGAGAGAGAGAGAGGAGGAGAGGAGGAAAGAGAGAGAGAGAAAACAGAGATATAGGTAGAGAGTAGAGAAGAAGATGGGGAGAGATATATCAATATATAGGGGGAGAGGTAAAGAGGGAGAGATAATGATAGAGGGAGATATAGAGAGATAGAGAGGGATAGGGAGATAGGGAGATAGAGGTAGAGAAATATATAGATAGAAAGGGATAAAAAGAGAGGGATAGAGAATGAATACAAGAGAGAGGTGGAGATAGTGAGATATAGATAGATGGGGAAGAGTGTGAGAGAAATGATGTGATATAGACAAGTAATAGAGGTATAGAGAGAGGTAGAAAGAGAGATGGAGAGAGAGGGATAGACAAAGAGATAGAGATAGGGAGGTAGAATTAGGGAGTGATATAGATAGAGGGAGATGGGGAGAGATAGAGATAGAAAGAGGGAGAGATATGTAGAGATATATAACCTAGTAAAGATATAGGGGAAGAGAAAGGGAGAGATCTAGGTAGAGGGGGGAGAGAGAGAGAGAGAGAGGAGATATATAGATAGAGGTAAAGTAAGGGAAAAGTGGAGAGATAGGTAAAGAGGGTGAATGCAGGAGGGAGGGAGAGAGGGAGAGATATATATGTTCTCCTAGTTCAACTTGGGCAAAGGTGTGCATAGGATTAAAGACAACAAGGAGGGATTCTATGATGATTTATGCAATTTTTTTACTCTCCTTAGTACAAAATCTAAATTTTTCATTATTTATTACTTATTTAATGTTTCAAGTTGTTTAAGGTTATTATTGGAAAAAAACATGAAAAAAAGATTTTGTATGGAAGAATTATGAGCATTTAAAATTTTAAAAATTAAGAACTTAAAATGATTATAATTTTTTTTTCTCAATATATCACAATCCTCTTATCCATTGGGTAGATCTCCAAGTAACCTTTCCAATGCAAGTGGAAAACAATTTTTTTGATAAGTAATGCAAAATTTATGCCCCTTTTACTAAAGTGTGCTTTTTTGGGCTTTTCAAAACGAATATTTGTTTTTCTTTTTAAAATGGATATCCATTTTGAAAATATAAAATTAATTAAAATACACATTGAAAATGGATATTTGTTTTTATTTTCAAAATGGATATCTATTTTTCTTTTCAAAATGGATATCCGAATACTTAAAATTGATGAAAAATAATTTTGGGAAATGGATACCATTTTGGTCTAGTATTACCAAACCAAATTCAAATTTTACCAGAACCATACAAAAGTTTAACTTTTTGTTTTTTCGACTTTGGTGAAGTAGAGACATGTTTTTTTATTATTGCCACTTTTTGGCCCCCCATGGTCTTGCACATGCCCATGATGCAACAATTACCTATTACATTGCATTTTGTTAAAAAAACTCCTTCACTAGGTTCATACTTACATCTTGCTAGTCTTAAAATATTCTTTTCATCATGAGGGATTATCCATGCTTGTATTATTTTGTATGTTTAAATGAAGCATTATCATTCCATCTACCCAAGTAACATGACTCTAGGATCCACTTCGACTAATGTCCCATTGAATTTATGGTAATTGAAGGCCCTATGAACCACTTCTCAACACTTGAAGAATTCATCCATGAATCCTCTATCTCTTTTATGACTAGATCTATCTTTTCTCTTTCCTCATAACTATTTTTTATTGGTAGGTAATATTATCCTATTTTCCTTGGTTGTACCTTCTCTTAGCTACATACATTAGTTTCTCATCATCATCAGCATTAGAAACTATCCTTTTGTTGCTAGTTGAAATATGTATCCATGATAATTTATCCTTAGGCTTGACTGAATATTGGTAGGCCTAGTCAATGGTTTATATCCTTATCATTCTTAATTCATCCTATATAATTAATCTTATACCATTTATGTTCTACACCGCCTTCTCATGCTCCAACTCATGGTGACCTAATCTTACATAAATATTGTAGAACCCCTCAATATAACTCTTTACATTCAAATCCTTTTTCCACAAGTTATACAACTTCTTCAATAACTAAATTTAATAGTCAAATGGAAAAAACATGGCCTTCATTCTCCTCACGTTGATGTCACCTTGAGTGGTCTTTTCTTTCCCATTCCTTCTTTTAACCTTCATCTCTTTCCACCAAAGTATAATGTGTCCTTTTATCTTTCTTTGTGCAAATTTCAATTTTCATGGATCTTGTATCTCATCATACACCAAGGAATTCATAGTTCTTCCAATAAAATTATCCTAACCTATGACAATAGTAATAGTGTTGTACAACAAACAATGCAACAAATCTATCAATATCACAATCTTGTAACTTAAGGAATTGATAAGAATTTACAAATTATATTATTTTCTAAACACTTTGATGTTGCAAGCTATTTTTGTACACTTTTAAATCTCAAAAATTACTATAGGTGGATTTAATTGACCCAATCTTATTCCTATAGTTGTAGGAAACAAAATAAGACACTCTATTTTACCTATTTATGCATCTTCTTTGGTTGCCTTTATGCTTACTTGTACACGTTGATGAAGTGGTAAAATTCTACCTCCTCCTTTAGGATGTTCTCTCTTTGGGTCTGCATTCACCCATTTAGTCATGAAGTAATGAGTGCTTTACCTTGCTTCATGATGTTGTTGTCCTTGTCTTGGAGACTTTTTTTTAGCCCTTTGACTTAGTGTAATGATGCTTTCCTTTTCATTAGAAACCTACTCACTATTTAGAGTATGGTATTATGAAACTCTAAAAATTTGTGATTAACCCCAAGTAATCATAACCCACCACATTTTCTATGGCATTTCCCAAGTGATTAAACTAAATAAATTTGTTTTAGAGTTAAATTTTAAATGTTAATGAGGGTTTTTCTTTGGATTTGTAATATTTTGAGGGTTTAGGTAAAAATGCATGGGATGATGAGATATATGATGATAACACTCACTATTTTAGAACCATCCTTTTATTTTTTTACATATTTTATATTTATTAAAAACTTGTATTGACAATCTCTAAAGAGCCCTAAGTGTGAAAAAGTGGAAAACTTTGACAAGATCTTCCTCGGAAACATTTTCACTTACAACCATTCCATATAAAGACACAAGGTCATGTAGGGTACCTCTACAATAAACCCTCTCATTTTTTCATATCTTCAATCCATTTGGTCGTGCTAACAAGTTTTTCGCACGTTGGAAAAAACATCAAATGCATGTAATATAAAGTTGCAAGGTAGCATTTCATTTTGTTTTCCATGCAACCAAATTGATAGTTCCAACATGTCTGAGTGGGTGGGTTTACTCTAGGCAAGGTCCTATTTCACACTCTAGCATGTCAGATCGTTCTAGGCTACATTGTACTAGCAATTTCTCTTAAGAGACCTAAGTGTGAAAAAGTGGTAAACTTTGATGAGATTTTTTTTAAAAACAATGGAACTTATAATCATTAAATCTAAATATATTTGGTCGCGTAGGGTCCCTCTATAATAACCTCTCAATTTTTCATATCTCCTATCCATTTGGCCGTGGTGACAAGTTTTCACACGTTGGAAAAAGTGTCAAATGCATGTAATGTAAAGTTGTAAGGTGGCATAATTTTCATTTTTTCAATCGCACGACCAAACTGATAGTTGGAAAGTATCTAGGTGGGAAGTGTTATGCTATGAAAGGTCCTATTTCGCATCCCAGCATGCTGGATCATTCTAGGCTATATTGTACTAGCGATTTCTCTTAATAGACCTAAGTGTGAAAAAGTGGAAAACTTTGACGAGATCTTTCTCAAAAACCATGGAACTTACAACCATATTATCTAAAGGTACAAGGTCATGTAGGGTCCCTCTACAATAACCTCTCTTATTTTTTCATATCTCCAATCCATTTGGTTGTGGTGACAATTTTTCGCACGTTGCAAAAAGCATCAAATGCATTGAAGAGAAAGTTGCAAGGTGAAATGTTATGTTCATTGTGCAGCCAAACCGACAATTCCAACATGTCCATGTGGGTGGTTTTATGCTAGTAAAGGTCCTATTTCTCACCCCAACATGCTCAATCATTCCAGGATACATTGTACCGACGATCTCTTAAGAGTTCTAAGTGCAAAAAAGTGGTAAACTTTGATGAGCTCTTTCTCAAAAATCGTGTCACTTAAAACTATTTTTTTAGAAGGTACAAGGTCATGTAGGGTCCCTCTACAATAACCTATCATTTTTCAGATCTCCAATCCATTTGGTCATGGTGACAAGTTTTCACATGTTGCAAAAAGTGTCAAATGCATTGAAGAGAAAGTTGCAAGGTGGCATAATTTTCGTTATGTTCATCATGTAGCCAAACTCACAGTTTCATCATGTCTGGGTGGAATTTTGATGCTAGAAAATATCCTATTTCACACCCTATCATGTCAGATCATTCCAAGCTACATTGTACCAACAATCTCTTAAGAGATCTAAGTGCAAAAAGGTGGAAAACCTTGACGATCTCTTTCTCAAAAAATGTGGCACTTATAACTATTGTGCATAAAGGTACAAGTTCATGTTGGGTCCCTCTACAATAAGCTCTGTCAATGTTTCATATATCCAATCCATTTGCTTTTGGTTACAAGTTTTTGCACATTGGAAAAAGCATCAAATGCATTGAAGAGAAAGTGGCAAGGTGGCATAATTTTTGTTATGTTTTTCGTACAGCCAAACTGATAGTTCCAACATGTTCAAGTGGGCGGTTTTATACTAGTCAAGGTCCTATTTTTCACCCCATCATGTCATATTGATCTAGGCTACATTGTATCGATGCTTTCTCTTAAGAGCCCTAAGTGCCAAAAATTTATGAACTTTGATGATATGTTTCTCAAAAATCATGACACTTAGAAATGTTCCATCTAAATTTATAGGGTTGCGTAGGGTCCCTCTACCATAACCTCTCTCAGTTTTTCATATCTCCAAGCTATTTGGTCGTGGTGAAAGTTTTTCTACTACCCCAAAAATCATCAGATGTATGCAATGTAAAGTTACAAGGTAGGATATTTTTTGTTTTGTTCTTTGTGGGGCCAAATTGTTAGTTCCAACACATCTAGGTGGACATGTCTATGGTAGGCATGGTCCTTTTTTCACCCCAACTCTCCCAAATGTTCCATACTACACTGTGTTGATGCTTTCTCTTAAGATCCCTAAGTGTAAAAAAAATTGAACTTTGACGTGTTTTTACTCAGAGTTGGTGGCACATACAAACATTATTTCTAAACCTATAGGTGCATGTGAGGCCCCACTATAACATCTTTTCTCATATTTTGAATACTTGAAACCATTTCACTATGGTGAAAGTTTTTCTGCTGCCCCGGTGAAAACCATTAAAGATGCATGCAATGTGAAGTTGTAGGGTAGCCTAATTTTTGTTCTATGTGCCATGGGATTGAACCATAAAACTTAACACATTTGTGTGGGAACATCTACACTGTGCATGTTCCTGTTTTACGCCCCAACTCTCCTAAATGTTATGGGATACACTATGTTGACGCTTTCTCTATGAGTGGATATGGCACAAGGGTAGGGCATAGGTACATGAGATTTCTATGTGGTTGTTACATTAAATGGTCACAATCACATGGAAATTACTAGTTAGTCCATGCCTACACCATTGTATTTCATGATTTATTTGAGTTAGAGCAACATTGAGTCCTCAAGATCCATATCGGCCTATGAACATCCAATTATTCTAAGATGAATCTAGTTAAAGTAAAGAAGATATGAGAATCCTATCGCTATGTGAGAACCATTAAGGAAGATTTCAAGTAGAAGGGCATACACCAAAGTTATAATTGTCTTACAAAATCGTCATCACAATGCATACATCAAAGTTATAATTGTCTTGCAAACCACATCCAAATGTTATAAGAATCCATTAATGATAATATCATAGCCTCCTAGTATCTCTATTAATTTACTTAGTGTTTGAATCTCCTTTAAGTGTAGCTTAGTGATATAATAAAATATGCAAATATACAATTCCATATGTCTTGATCTATATTGCCATGTTAGATACCCATTTTGTTCCCTCCCACCCCTACTTTTTGGAGAGAGTGGAATAAGAGAACAAGGAGAAGAGAGATTAATATTACGTATGGGGAAGGTTATGAGTAATCTCTCATAAACAAGGAAAATGAGAAGACATGTACATAGGAAAAAAATATCTTTCCAAACGAGGGAGATAATAAATATGTACATTGGATGGATGGGGATTCAACATGAATAAATCCATCATTTAATGAGCACACTTTGAGAGATAGATAATGAACCCTACCCCCCCACCAACAATTTCTTAGCTCTTTCACTAAAGGAAGATGGTCGTATATGAATGTTGAAGATAATCTATTTATGGAAAATGTTATTTCTCCCCTTCTGAAAAATAATCCAGTGGTAAATGATGAGGTAACTCTCACTCCAAGAATAAATGTGAGGTGAAGTATCATGATGCATCCTATCTTTAAATTTTACTCAAATGTGCCCATCTGAACACAAAATATGCTTCAATTCACTAAGGTAAAAGTAATCCAAACCCATGTGAAGAAAAATGAAATCCAAGATCCAAAGAAAAAGTAGATATAATAAGACTATGAAATGGTTTTCGTAAAATAAGATTTTAATATCCTCAAGAATGTCTCCTAAAGTTGTTATATGAGATTCATAAAACAAAGCTAAGATACCTATCAAGCAACTATCTCAAGAATCTAAATCAAGAAGATAATGTATAACCTAGTACTTTGAATTTGAAGCAGGATTACGAGGAGATGGAATATTATCCAAATAAGAAAACTAAATATTTCCTCAACCTCAAGATGGTAAATCATATAATTTTAAGAATTTATGATTTCAAATGTAAGAGAAAGAGAGGTAGAAGAAGTCTCAATTTCATCACAATACTCAAGGCCCTCCAAATATGAAAACTCATATAAGTACTATCATAAATAGGTATATTAAGTATATCATAAACATGTATGAGGTTTTCCATAGAAATGGTTATAAAATGGAGATGAACAAGTGTCTCCATACAAATACCAAATTTTAGTCCATGGAGTGTGATGCAGGAGCATCCAGTGGTGTAAGGGCAATCTTACATCACCCAAAAATAGTTAAATTTCAAGTTTCTCAGTTTTTAGATGTTTTTACATTTTTGGATACCCTTTTCGTCATAATGAAATTCCCAATTTACAGTTTTTATTTTCTATTCATGGGTTGAAAGATATTGCAGTTTTAGTTTCCCAGATTTGCACCTAAAAATCTTCCAACTTAGATTTGAGGCACTTAGAGCTTCCAGAATGGCCCCAAAACTTGCCAAAATTGGTGTAGCAAATTTTGAGCACGTTATTGACTTCGAGACCTTTCCAACGGTTCAAACGGTTCGCGAATCAAAGTCCTGGATCAAAAGTTATGGCCAGGAAGTTGGCGCACTTTCTAGAAGATACAATTGCAAATGTTCTTTTAAAATTTGAACTTCAAGCTGTAATTTTTCGGTGCCAAACCGCCTAAACTCAAATTTGAATGTTGTTTTGGCTCCAAACTAAGGAGGAGCTCTATTTATGGGCGGGTTTCTAATTTTTGGGTAGCTTTTTGGGGACAAGCTCGCTTATTGCGAAAGGGTTATTCTGTAGCTTTCTGTAACTTGCATGTGTTGTAGAACTTGGGGATTGAGATCCTCTGCATGTAAGAAGCTCCATTTTCTGAATAATAAAATTATTCTCTTGTTTGTGGGTTATTTTCTGTGTCTCGGGCAGTACTCTCATCAAAGTGTGGGAACAATCAAGTTGTGAAAGGTCACATAACAATCCAAAATAAAAGATGCAATAGATTAATCTTACGACAAGATAAATATTATTTGTCCATGCTAGTTTCCTATAGTGTGTACTATAATTTTCATTTGGAAAGAATGTAGTCAACTGTATCTAGGATCCTCAACCTAAAAACATAAAGAATGTAAGGAATACATCAAGAATACAAGACCCTCAATGTAATCTTAACGTTCTTTATGTTTTTTAGGCCAAGGGTTCAAAATAAATCCCCACATTTAAAAATAGAAAAATAATAAGAATAATTTAGAAATATTTAAGAATATATACCAATATTAAAGTCCACAATCTAAAGGGCCAAGACACATCAAAAAACAAGTTGATTCAAGAGCTTTAGCCTCCATATGTCCATCCTATAGAGATATCTCTATTCCATACAATTGGTAATAGCATCCAAAATAGTTTTCTCCTACACTCTATCGTATTGTATGTTATAGTCCCAATGGTTGAAGAATATTCAAGATATTTTTATAAAGTTAGTTATAGAGGATTTATGTACTTTCAGAAGTTGCGACTATAAATGCAATTCATGCAATGTTATTGTTAATTAACACAAACTAATAACAATGTGCGCCTCTCTTTCCCTTTTTAATAATTTGTAACACCTAAATAGTAAGGATATATGATATTTGTAACAATTTTATAGTTACTAATAATGAACTTTGTGTAATTGCTCATTTATTCAATTAATCATTTTTAGTACAAATATAGATAGCAGTGGTAAAATAGTTTTTGCATTAAACAAAAATCCATAAGGCCATACAATGTTATATGTCAATAAAAGTATACAATATATCCAATAAATTCATACAAGCTTGGAAAAAATCCATATGGAAATAAAATGCCACATATCCATTGTACATTTAACATATGTTCCAAAAATCAACATAGGCATACAACAAAGGACCTTAAAACATAGTCATTTCCCACTAGGGGAAGGAAATAGGTCGTGAGCTGCCTTCAACTATTGGTTGGATGGAGATGCATGTGATGTTGTTGTCTTTCGAATGTGCTCACTTGTCCTCCTCTCTTTAGTTCTCTAGAGTTCCAATTGATACAATAAAAATTATAAAAATTGAATTATGGAATGATATATAACAAAATAATCACTTATCGCAAGAAAATAATCAGCATGCTCATCTATAATAGCGAAACATTCACGGTTTGGAGTGACAAGCCCCTATAATAAACATCAATATAGAAATTAAACTATATACGAGTATCATTAAAATTTAATAATAGACCAATAAAAGAGAAAATATAATGTGAAATTTACTAATTTGTTGCATACCTTTGTCAAAGGATCAAAAATTTCTACCGTTGCAGCAACTCCATGGTCCATTGTGCTATGAAACATCGGTAGGACTATTTGATGTCAACATTTGAAAATGAAACAATACATGTTCAATTACCAAATCTACCTAACATTATTTTACAACACCATTAATGAATAAAGGTTACCTAAGTCAAAGTTGGTCAACGACAAGAAGATCAAGGTTTCAATGTCAAAGGTCCACCAACAAACTATTTGACATCCAAAGTGTCTTATAAGATAATCATTCATATAAGGTTCAACTATTCACATGTAATAGTTATTTCTTTAATACTAGTTACATATATGTGGACTCGATGACATAAAAAAATAGAGGTTTGTGGGAACAGTGCAAGTATCATCAACATGCCAACCTTGAATTTTCATCATATTCATTCTACTAATTTAGTTATTCTTACATTTTAGAATAAAATTTAATAAACAAAATTAAATGAACATTCTAAAATTTACCTGAGTATCAATGTCGGATGTTTTATTCAACAAGGCATCTATCATAGCCATCTATTGTGTAGCTAATGTATCATATGTAGTTGCATCTTGAGCACTCTCATGATCATATGTGCAAACAACACCGCAAGAGTCACAAAAGTGGATTGGAACTCTAGGCCTAGAAGACTTGCCCACATCAGACTCTACTAGAGGCCTCAAATATTGTACAAGGCTCTAAGTGAGCGAGCTAATCGAGTCCAACGTGTCCACCTCAACATTGTCTTCACAATGGAAGGAACAGTCACATTCTCTAGCATGGGCCTGGCCAAGGGCCCCAATGCCAGCTACAGATTACAGCATGCCCCTACTCTGTCATGTGTGGAGCGCCCACCTCTACCCTAGAAAATCTAGATAGTCAAAATAATTTAGAATCTTATTAAGAAAAAACTCATAATAGAGTTTCCTCAAAAAGTACTATGGGACCTTGTAGTTATTGCATAGAGGTTGGTCAGAAACCATCCACCACCTATCCCAAAAAATTATTTTTTATTCCTTCATGGTGGTACCAATGGATGGGGAACCTCCTACATGCAACTAATAAAGGTTGATTGGTTCTTAGGTCCATGAAAAGGTCACACAAGTTGGATTCGGTAATTTTATCATTCTTCACTTGCACATGGTGGAACTCTCAAATTTTCATGTTCCACTGGTCTGAAATGTCCTTACTTGAGTAGCCTCTTGGTCTAAAACGAAACTAGGGTTTAGGGTTTTATATTATGGGTTTGGTTTACTTAGCATATTTTCCCCTTCTTCTAAATCCTTGTTTTTGGGCTTAATCCTTTGCTGACTTGTTATAGCCAGTCTCTAGTTAGATTAAAATAAATTAAGTCTTTTACATTCGTTCGACCGACCCCTTGTGGTTAGAATTCCCCATTTACCCATTGCATAATGTTTCTCTTATTACTTTGGTCCAAGGTTAATATTTTATAAAGTTGGAAGATTTGGATTTGTTTGGCCTTTACATCCTTTACCAAAGATGGTCTTAAGTCCTTTTAAGCCCTTATCCATTGTTGTACCTAGTCTATCCCACTTTAAAAAAAAAATTCAAGTACATGCTAATTACCTTCACTTAAGTTCTTGCTTGTGCTCAGTTTCATCACCCATCAAGAATTGTTTCATGACCACTTGCCTTGAATTGGCGATGCACAATGGAAATTTCCCTTTACATCACTCATCACAGATAGGATTTAAACCTTGCGTTTCCTATTAGCAATGCACGATGTGAGTGGTTTCCTTTGTATTGCTAACTACCTTTGTATTGTTGATCACCCAAGTGCTTTAATTCCTAAATCAGCGATGCATGATAACAATATAGTCTTTGCATTTACTATCTCATCACCCATCACAGATTGTTGCTTTATTATCCTTTTCAAAGTAGCGATGAGCAATGAAGTCTTTTGTTCCAATGTTTCATTGCTAATTTGAAATGTAACTAATGGTGATGATTCCATTGCCCTTGATCTTGTAATATGGACATGTGACCACATTTTGTTCCATTACCACTTCTTTCCAATCTCTAATGTGATTTAGTTGTTGAGATGTGAATTAACAATTAGTGATGGGAAAGAGAATAAAGTAAAATAAGGACCCTGATCTAACGCCTAAGATCTCATTGCATATGTGGTTTATATCGTTGATGATGCATCTAAAGGAAAAGGGATATCAGTGATGAACAATAGACTGTTAAGTCTCATGCCCATCATGCCACCTAAAGCTATCATGGTTACAAATGGAGGTCAAAGGAACATATTAGCAATGAGCGATGGGATATTTGATGGAGATTTCCCCTCATTGCTAGGCCTTAATGCATTGCGAATTCATCAAAAGGAGCAGAGATCAAAGTAGCGATGTATGATGGATTTCAAGTGAAAGATGACAAGGACAAATAAAGGCAACATGGAAAAATTTGAAGGGCATCATTGAAAGAAAAAATAAAAGGAGCAAGGATAAAGGAGATCCATCGATGGAGTTTTAAATCAACAAATCAATGGCCAGAATTTGAACTTAAATGACTAAGTGTCAGTTCATTCGCGTGAACTTTCTTTCAGGAATTAATGGTGAAGACGATCCATTCCTTTTCCATAAAGAAGGTTGTTGGATCATTTGTCCTCACAATTGCAATTGTTTGAGTAGAATAATTGGTCAAGTTTGAGTAGAAAGGCACAAGGAGCTCAAGTGAAAATTTGTAGACTTTGAAGACAAATTTTCTCCTACGTAAGTAATTACACCTCTCTATGTCAATTGTGTTTGAATTAAGCTAGTTTAGGGAGTTAGTGAAATATATTGAAAGTTTTAGGCTCTTAGGGTTTACAAGGGTTTCGATATTGTGCAAGTTCAATTAGGTTGGTGGGAATTGTGTGAGGTCTGGGAGGGTTTTATTTCTGCAAATTTGTTTCCTGAAAACATAAACCAATAGGCCCCTTCTGTAATTGAAAATTTATAAACCCTAGTTCTGTTACATCATAAACATGAGTGAGCCTAGTGAGTCTAGCGCTAAGCCTGAGAGGAAACCTAAGTAGAAAAGGCTTAAGAGACCAAAGCCCTAGGATGAAAAACTCACACCTTAGCTAGATGTGTCTAAGGCATCTGTAAAGTCCAAGGGAGAAAAGAGAAATCTTGCTAAATTTATCAAAGGCGAAGCCAAAGATGTCAATGAGGGAGGAGCAAAGATTGGTAAAAGACCTATAGGGTAGGTTGTAGTGACTATCAGACTGATTGATCTTGCTGGTGCAATTGGTGAAGTTCGTCAACCATAGAGTAGATGGGAATTGTTCTTATATTCCTTCAATAGAAGATATGCTAGACTTTCAGCCCATCACTTGTGGGGCTTCAATCTTGGAAGCCTAGAGGTACCAAATGTGTTTGTTGAAGTAGAATTGATGGAGCAATTGGAAAGGCATTATGACGCCAAGGATAGAAAAATTAAAAGTGAGAATGGAATAGTACTCCTTGACATAACAAGGGATAAGATTGTGGGAGTGCTTAAGTTGAACCCTAACTACATAGTCAACACTAATTTTTCTGATTTATGCAATGAGTATGAGCACAACTCATATGGATATAGGAAAGATGATAAAGATGGTTTCGGTCCAAAGGATTTGGAGCACTTTGAGTGTGAAGAGTTTTCTAATTACATCAAAAATACATATTATTGCTTGAATCAAGTGATGGATCCTAGTTTTGATGCAAGAATACCAACTGCTTTGTTGGTAATGATCATTGACATTCAAAATTGAAATTCCAAAAGTGGATTTGACTATGCAATGTATATTGGAGAGAAGGTGCACAATGGGTTAATTGAATTGAAGAGTAGAAGTGCCCCATTGTCTTTCCCTCACTATTCTTTGTTAATGCATGTGATTCTTTATGTGGGACAGGAGAAATGGAAGAAGATGAAGCTAAGGTAGAAGGATGAAGAAGGAAATGATCTTCCTATCAAAATTTGGACTCACATTTGGGACCAAAACTGTCCACATTCAAATTATTTGACTTTCTATAATGTTATCAAGTTTAGTATTTTGGTGAGTCTAGTTGTGGAGCCTCTTTATAGAATTTCAAGAGTTATGAGAGAAATTATGTGCCCCAAAGAGAAAGAAGGGTCACCAACACCTCATAATTGGGTTGACTGGTTTTTGCATTTAGAGTACACTTTAATTAAAGCCTATGGAGCAAAGGTTGCACCTCACTGCTTGCCATTATATGTGTCTGATAGGTTGGCCTTCATGGAACTCACGTGGTAGTTAGATTTTATGGATAAGGAGCATTTGAGAACTCCTAGGAAGGGCTCAATCATAGTTCCACAATATGCATTTGCTTATTCCAAGTCAATTGCCAATGAAGGTTATGAGAGATTTGGAATAATGGTAAATAACCTCAGGATGCCTTTGGATGAGGTTATAAATTTTCATCCTAAAGGTTTTGTGAATGAGATGAGAATAAAGAAAGGTTCATCTAGATTTTCTCATAAATTCTTGTATATTGATGATGTGATAAGAAATTTGACAATTGATGGTGCAGTTACATCAAGAAAGGAGTGGACTGCCATTTGTGGCATTGAAGAATACATCATGAAGAGGAATGCTTTTACATCAGTCTATATGATGATATTGAGAACCCTTTTGAAAGGGCTATGAGAGAATTGAATGATTACCATGATTACCAGAATGGTGAGTTTAAGGTAAAGGTTAAAGAGGCTTCTGAAAAAGCACAGGCCCTCTCGGAGCAACAACATGAAGCCATGGACATTCCAGATCATCCTTCAGAGATTGAAGGAGGAGATACTAAAATAATTGGGGAAGAGAAATATGTAGAGCATGTGTTAGATGATGAGGAGGTGGAGATGAGATTCCCTTCCCCTAAAATTAATGATGATCTTGACTCCCATGTTCCTAGGAAAAAATTGTGAAGTGCTAGAACGATGAGGATGTCGATGATGATACAAGGATCAAAGCTTGTGATGATTTTCTTGGTGATGATGCCTTTGTGCAGACTAAAGAATTTAAGGAATTCTTCATCCAGTAGAGAAGAAAATGCATAAAATAGAGAATTGAATAGGTTAGAGCTGGTGTGGACCCTTCTCAGTAAGAAGAAGTAGAGAAAGCAGAAGAGGAGAAGATAATGGCCGATATAGCAACCATTACCCCTGCCGAGGCTAGGAAAATTTTTAAGGAAAGTGGAATAGTGTTGCTTCGAGGGTGCACTCTTACCTCTACTATTGCACTTGATGCAATAAGGATCCTCAAGCCTCTGTATCAAAAGAGCACTTTGATAACCATGTGTTTGGATCAGGTTTTAGTCCAAAATTGCATGCTCTTACAATTTGGTCGATGGTGCCTAACACTGGAAAACTTGAGGTTCTCAAGTGTATTGAAGAAGTAATTAGTTTAGTTGTGGTGAAGAGGGCCATAGACATAATCCCACTCCAAGTTGGAAAGTTGACTGTGCATGCTGCCATGCTAAGTGCTAACCCTGCACAGATCTCACAAAAAAATATGATACATTGTTGAAAGGTTACAATATTCTTTTGGATGAGTGAAATAAAATGAGAGCTACAACACAAGGTTGTTGGTCAATAAGAGCACTACCCTCACCCTCCTCATCCTCTTCAGATTTATCAGCTCAAGATAGGGAGACCTTGGCATTAAGAATTTAGAGTTTGAAGAAGGAGGTGCAAACAGAAAAGGATAATGTCAAGAGAGCTAAGGAGGAAACTGCCAAGGTGGCAAATAATATTTTTGATGATTTTCTAAAATGCAGGGTTGCTAAGATAGTAAACAAGGCTGATAATGTTTGGGATGTATACAAGAATATTCATGAAGCAACTAAGAAGTATTTGCTAGTTTAATATGCATTCTAAACTGAATGGACCAAGTGGAGTACCAGGGTTGGAGCATTAAAAGAAATGATGCCTCAGATGCAAGAGAACCCTAAGGCCCTAGCCAACATCCTTGATGTGTTAAAGGAAATTTATTTGCTAAGTGAGATTACAACATTCCATGGAAATCTAGGCATGCAATTACAGAATAAGTTGAAAATGTTTAGAGATATGGAAGGGAATGGTATGCCCAAGATATTAACTGATGAAGGTGAATTGAAGGAGTTTGTTGCATGGAAAAATGAGTTGGTAGGCTTACTCCCACATTTCAAGAAAATGCTCAGTCTCACTGATTACACCATGTTGAACCCATCTATTGATAATATGATAGGAATTGAAGTGAGGATGGACACATTTGTCAAAGAGGCTCAGATTCTGATTGATGCAAGATACAACCAACATAATACAAAAGTGCAGAAGTTGTTGGACATACAGTGACCAACTAAGGAGGAATATAATACATGGCTCAATAAATTCATAGGATTAAGAATATGATGAATTATTTCAAAATATTATATCCTCTTAGCTAATTGATGACAAATGTGATTATGTGGATGGGGTCTACTTTCTCTCTCTTTTTATTGTTCTCTTGTTTTAAAAAATTATGCTGATTGGGTGTGCACGTGGAAGACATTTTTTCTCTTGGAGAAGATGTTTTAGTGTTGTTACAATGATGAAAGATTCATTTTGGAAGGCGTATAGATCTTGTTCAGCGAATGGAGAATAAGTTTTGTCTTATATGTTTTCCCCACTCATCAAAATGCAAATGTAACAGCTTGGGGAAGTTTTGAAATTCAAATTCAAATGAATGTCAAATGTAAAATGTGATTGTAAATGTGATAGGAATAATAGTTTTATAGCAGTAATGGCATCTGAATGAGAAATGAAAATTTTGGAACAATTTCTCTCCTATGTATTTTGTCACATGAATTATGAATAAAATGATCAAGGATATTTTATTGGTCTTCAATCATTTTGGTTGAATGTATGGTTTTATCTCTACTTTAATTAAAGGAATTAATTAAATGCTTTGATGAGATCATAGGTTTATGTGATTAAGTATATAAGGTTTAGTAAGTAGTTTTTGTTCTGGGAGATATTGAGTTGTTTTATTACAAGGAAATAGCACAATAGTCTATGAATGCTAAGTCTAAATTGCTAATGTATTACAATTTTATACAAATTTGAATCTGTCACCCATGGATAAAGCACTATTCTATTAATCTGGTAATCTTTGATGTAATTGAGTTGTTCTTGCCTTTGAAAGAACAAATCCATATAGAAAATATTTTATACACCTCAAATTGTTGTAAAGTTTCATGAGGAATCATCCATTCCTTTCTTTAGGTGGTCATTTGTTGAATAATTAGCTAGATTCTTTAGGATTTTCATCTAACTTACAAATTATGGGAATGTATTTTTTGTTCACAATGTTTGTGGAAATTTGGCATAAGAGTATCATTTAAAACATTATAAGGATCACCCTCTTGGGTCTTGCAGAGCCCGAAGCGCAGAGGGAAAGCCTAGCAAGATTTCACCTAGTCATTAGCCAATCCTCACTATTATTGATAATTGAATTATGGAAAATTCATTGGTAATGGTTGACATTAAGTTTGGTTCTTAAAAAAAAAACCAAAATATTGACAACTCTACTAGGGACAATGCTATTCCAAAGTCTCTAGGTCAAATCTGATACAGTTAGAGTCAAGTAGTTTCACTGTTCTTCATTGTTTGGAGAATAATTGGTTGAAATTCTCATCAAGAGCTAAAATCTAATTTTATGCATAAAGTTCTCCTTCCATTTTCCCTTTCATATCGGGTTATGTTCAAAGTATTCTTTGAAATTGTGAGTGCATCTCCAAAGTGTAACCAAATTTTATTTCCCAATATTGTGGGTGGCGAATCTGAAATCTATTGTGCCAATGCAATGTTAGAATTCTTAGAAGAAAGTGAGAAGAAGAGTTGTGAGGAGAAGTCTGAAAAAATGCATGGAACTAGAAGCAAAATGAAGAAGAACCCGAAGTAGAAGCTGGAATCCAAGCTGCCAACAAATAAGAAGTCATCATGGATACACAAGAAGAATGAAGCGGGTAAGTCCACTGAAGATCTTACTTATGCATCTCCTATTTTAAATGAAAATGTTCATAATGATAATTCTCATGAAGAAGCATGTGAAGTTGAGGTTCCTAATGTAAATGAGGAAGGTTTTCCCACTGAAGAATCTTTTGGTAATAATATTGAAATGTCAAGGGGAGAAGAGAGGTGGGAATTTTGGGAAAAGGATAAGAAATTCTCAGAATCATGGGCACCTCTTGGTGGTAAATCTATCTTTAATGATGGTAATTTCAAACCAAGGGGTAGATCCCATAGTATAGCTTCACATCATTCCCCTAAGAGAGAAGTAACAAATCTTACTGTATCTATGGAAATTTAAATGGTTAGCTTATTAGATAATAAACATTAAAAATTCAAAGAGGCTATCAAGAATAATGGAAAGTCAAAACAAAGAACGATTATACCTTCCTTTCCTTCCATGCTTCACCTTCATAGCACCTTCTAGTTTGCAGCAAGTCAATGAGGCCCTCAGATTTCAAATGAGCAACCTATAATAATGTCCAAGTCCTATGCAAATGTTGAAGGATTTATAAATTTATGCCTATGTCTATGACAATATGCTAAAATGAAATAATGACTACTAATGCCAAATGACTATAATGCCTATATTGAAAATGACGTGATCCTGAAATTATGAGAAAAATTGTCTTTTATAGAAAACACAATTTTGAGTGAACGGATGAGATTGAATTCTAAGAAAGACCTAGAACGAGAGGTCTAGATTAAATCTGAGAATCCCTAATTAGGGTTAGGGAAAAATCCTTAATCAAACGGTCAAGATAAAACCTCAGATAATCGGATCGACGGTGGAGAATAAATGAGACAAATTAATTAGAAAATAAAGATTTTCAAAAATCAAGAAGATAAAGATTTGTCTGATTTGCGAGATTTGAAAAATCAAGAAGATAAGATTTGAATTGAAGATCAGATTTGGAAAATCAAGAATCTGCCCGATTACTTGATTTTTGGGAGATTAGTTACTAATTTGAATTAAATTAATTCAAATTATGGATTTTATGAGACAAATAAATAATCTTTTTCAGATTATTTACCAAAATAGACTGACAATTAAGATTGTGATGACATTTTAAATAATTGATTTATTTAAAATGAGAGGAATATTAAATTGGCAATTAAATAATTAAATTTAACTATTTAATTTAGAAGATAAGATTAATTAATTAAATAAATTAATCAATTTATTTAATTAAGACAGTTAGTGACATATTAAATAAATAAATAAAACTTATTTATTTAATGTCGAGAAGAAATATATGACAAAGGGGAATTAAATAAATTAAGAAATTTATTTAATTAAGGAAAGACTTAAACAATTAATGATGTATTTAATAAATAAATAAAATTTATTTATTTAATAATCATGAAGAATACAAAGACATGAATTAATTAAATAATTATGAATTATTTAATCAATAGTCGAATGTGGACCAAGGACATAATTATGCTAGGACGAAAGTGGTAAAAATGAAGCTTGCAGGCCTAGGTTATTTTTAAATGTCTACATTTTGCCCCTCTTTGTCATAATGTAGCATGTCGCATTGTGACAAAGAAAATTAGTCGAGAATATGCCCCAGTTAAGGTACGGAGTATCATTGCCCCCTCAGGAAATTTTTCAAATTTTGGGTCGGCGACAAAAAAATTTGTAAAAGGGCCCGATAAATCAATCTAATGACCAGAAAAATAATGGCGCAGTCGGTTTCGGATTCAGACATGTTTAAGACAGTCAACGGGGAAGTCAAAGTTGGTGAAATGAGCCTCTAGTAATTACCTTGTTTGAGAAATGTCATTTTGACTTTATAAATAGGTTGACAAAGGGGTAAAAGTCAATTCATTTCTACTATTTACCTTGCGAATTTGAGAGCTCAAAGTGAAAAAGCACAGCAGTGATGATGGTGATTCCAGTGTCAGAGCATCGCGGAGAGATCGTGCGGACCTTCAGACGGCCAGAGGGCTCAGAGCTAGTAGTGAGTACCCTTGCCTTGCTTTGTAATATTTTCATTTTGCATGTCAAATTTTAGTTTCTAGGACCAACAACGTCTGCGCCGTGAAGCAACTGCATTCGTGTTTGATGCAGTCGCCTTCGCGTTCGATGCATTTGATGCGTCGTGATGCAAGTGCATAAGCAAATTAGGATAGACCAGTGGTTTGCACCACATTTGACATATAGTGCGATGCATGTGACTTATCGAGTCGCATTTGACTGCTGGAACGCTGCAATTGCTAAGTTGCAACGCATTTGCTGTTTTGACCAACATAATTGTGAAGGTGAGACGCATTCATGTATATGCGACACAAGTGATAAAATTCATGACGTAAGTGCGAAAAAAGAGACGCATTTTCCAAAATGGACGGCATTTGATGTGCGGAACAACACAATTGACTGGTTGAGACACAATTTCTTAACTAAGACACATTTTCCTGTTACTTGTTTAGATCTTGTTTTGATGTTTGCATAACCTTAGATGCATTTTGATAATATTAACCAATGTGCTCAATGTGTTATGATGACTTGCTTGACGTTTTGCAGAGGCAGCTTGCCTCGATTTATACTTACGAGAGCAGACCGACAACGTTTCGGTTTGCTGACTAGTTGAGCCCATGAGAGCGGCAACGATTGATGAGATTAGGATTATTCTATGTTGCCTTCATGCTCGCCATTCGGGCGAACAGGGGACTACTGATGGCACTGTGTGAGCAGTGGCATTCAGAGACTTGTTCGTTCCACCTGCTGACAGGTGAGGCCATGATTACCCTGGAGGATGTCTACCGGATTCTTCGGGTGTCGATCTGAGGGGAGCGGATCGTCTATGACCCATGACATGGTGAGCAGACCTTCCGTGGCTACTATCGAGATCAGGGTGCTGGACTGGGCATCCAGGGTTACGAGATCAGATGGGAGTTCCTGGCAGATCATTATGGTTGCTTTGATGCATTCCTTGCGACTCTGATTGGGGGGATCTTGGTACCTGACCACCGGGGACATGGATTTCCTATTGGTTGGGGAGATGTCCTGGTTAGTATGAGGTGTGATAGGACAGTGTATGCCTGGGGTCCCTGCTTACTTGGGACACTCTACCACCAGTTGCACGATGTTGCATACAGGAGAGGAGAGAGCATCTCGTGTGGGACCACACTGATGATGATATGGGCCTGGGAGCACATATCCAAATTCTAACCTCCCATTGACAGACCACAGTTGGCCGATGGTATGCCGTATGCCTATTACTATGCTGGTGCCCTGCAACAGACCCATATGGGTGAGACAGGCTGGTGGTGGCAAAGGATTGACACCATGGTGACGTTTATCTGGAGGCCATACAAATATTGTGAGCCATGGGATGATGAGGACGAGCACCTTAGCTTCTGTAGACAGTACAGGTATCTGATTGGCAGGACAGTCCAGACATTGTTGATTATTGAGATGTATCTACCGCAGTGTGTTTTGAGGCAGTTCGGAGAGCAATAGGGTGTACCTGCAGGGACAACAGAGTATGCTAGATCATCTCGAGAGTACGCATGGGGGCCAACCATCCCAGTGGAATTTGCAGAGCAATAGATTGATGGGCTAGTAGCCCAAGCATGGGGATGGAGGGGCGGAGCAGCCGATCCTGGGATGACACCAGATTATGACTTATGGTGGCAGGCACACAGACCAGTGCCATTGACAGATCCTGACGGGCCAACACCAGTAGACAGACAGTCAGTGATTCCACGGGTGCCATGGGCTAGGTGAGGTGGCAGGGGGAGAGGTAGAGGCAGAGACAGAGGCAGGGGTGGAGACGGAGGTAGGGATGGAGGCAGGGGTGGAGACAGAGGCAGGGGTGGAGACGATGGGAGAGGTGGAGACAGAGGTAGGGGTGGAGATGGAGGCAGGGACGGAGGCAGGGGTGGAGATGGAGGCAGGGTTGGAGACGAAGGTAGAGGTGGAGACGATGGCAGAGATGGCAGGACGTGACAGTGGGATGGGCAGAGATAGGTCCGGAGGGTGCACCCACGAGTGGCGAGAGTAGCATTAGATGCCATCCTCGAGGTTGGTGAGGAGGGGGAGAGAGAGGAGCAGCCCCGACAGGAGGGAGAGGGTGAGGAGAGACAGGAGGAGAAGGTTGCAGAGGATGTGCCAGAGATGGAGAGGCAGGAGGAGGAGAGGCAGGAGGAGGTGGAGGTAGAGGTCAGAGGATAGGAGGATGTGGAGGTGGAGGTCAGAGGACAGGAGGAGGTGGAGGTGGAGGATGATGATGACGAGGATGACACCATGGATGAGGCTGAGAGACTCCTCAGATGGCAGATGGTAGAGGGAGAGGAGGAGATACCCTCTAGCTCAGGACTGCCCCAGGATGCCACAGCAGATCAGAGGGTGGAAGACCTATAGCAGAGATTGGATGCCAGCATGGCATAGGTCAGGTCACTACAGTCAACATTGGAGGTAGCTCGGGTGGAGCGAGATCAGGCAGTGATCCACCAGCAAGATGTAGCTCAGTGGTGCATAGATTTTGCAGCATTATGCATAGGGCCCATGAGAGACATGGCCTGGGAGTTGGCCAGGGTGAGCATGAGACTGGGGCGGTACAAGACTCTGTATGAATAGGTAGTGCCACCAGAGCGACGAGATCCTACTTTGTCGCAGTCACATTCGAGGACAGGCAGTGGCCACAGATCACGCAGTGCCAGTGGCAGTAGGAGTCAGACTAGTGTCGAAGGGTCTACCTCAACAGGGCACACTTCAGGGCATAGGTCACATAATTCACACAGGAACACTCTGAGTCACTATTCGGGGCACAGTCATAGGTCGACTGGTTCAGTGTAGAGGTCAGTACAAGTATAGCCGCCAGTGGTTGATCCCTCTTCCAAGTATAGCTTTGATCCCTCTTCCTCTTAGAGTTCGGCTGCAGTGACATCACATATGCTTTATACCGTTGAGATGACACCGTCCTTCGCTGCTCCATCAGTGGCACAGGCAGAGGTTGTGACAGGTCCTCCTATTGTTTCAGTACCAGTGACAGAGTTTCCACCGCCACATTCTTCACCACGAGGGGATGATGAGAGTCTACCCTAGGGGCATTTTGTTATTATGACACACTATGTATATTATTGAGCCTGCAAGCTCCATTTTTGGGATATCCCATGACTTTATCCTGTGACATTGTACATTTTTGAGATGATACTATATGATGATGCAGTTTTGATGCGGCCTACATGTGTTATGTGATGTTCTCTGATTTACTGTACTATGATATGTATGATGTATGATGTTGATTTATGATGCCATGTATGTTCTATGATGCTTTATCTGTAATGTTGATGCCATGATGATGCAATGCTTATGTATATGAGATGATAATGATAATGATGTGTATAATGTATTTTAGTAAAAGATTCAATGTTCATGATTATTTTAATGCAATGTTTGTGATTATGTATATGATTTGATGCTATGGATGTTGTATGTAGGGACCTAATGCAATGTTTATATGATCATGTATGCACTTATGTTTTTGGATGTCACAAGATATCATCGTGAGATGGACGAGAAAAGATGACAAGACTGATGAGAGAAGATGACTAGACCGAAGAAGAGGGGATGACCAGACTAATGAAAATGCATGTTAATTCCTAGACCAAATCCTTCAAAACTTTACAATAGGACATTAGTATTTATTGCTCTTAATCATCATTGGGCAGACTATCGTAATGGCCAAGAAACACCATGATATGACAGAGATCAAGGTGTGCAAGGTCATACCATCACATAAGACAAGCAGTTGCATGCAGAAAAAGACAAGGACAAATCATGAAACGTCGTTGCTTCTCTAAATCCTGTTTCCAGGACATCCTTGAGAAACTAGTGGCATGATTGTCAAAATACAAAAAAATAGAGCCCTTACCATGATATGTCATTGTTTTTCTAAATCCCAAAGGCAGGACCTCGCTGAGAAACTAGTAGTCATGCCTTTCAATCGTCATGATACATTTTTGCTTCTCTAAATCCTGCTTAGTGGGACCTTGCTGAAAAACTAATATCATGATAAAAACTAAAAGACAATTGTCAAGTGTTTGCCAAGTGCGTCTGGATATCCATTGTTCTGATGTCAAGATGTCAGGTTTAATGATGATGAGATGTTCAAGTATTAAATCTTTGATGCTAGTCAAACACCAAATTTCTAAGTAATAGATGTAATAGATGGCTCATTCTTTTCCTTCATGATCATTTTGTGCCAGTAATGCCCCCAGTGCTGAACTAGTAGTTGAGATGTATAGGATCAATGGCTTTCCATGAATTAGAGGCATGAGGACTGGTGTTGATAGTAGGTAATCTTTGATTTGCTAAAAAGATTCTTGACATTTGTCTGTCCATACAAAGGGAATACCCTTGTGCAACAGATACTAGAATGGATGACACTTATCTGCCAATTGGGCTATGAAACGCCAAATAGATTGTAGCCTGCCTTGTAGAGTTCTTAGCTCACTGATTCCTTTGGGTGGAGGCATGTCCATGATGGCTTTAACCTTTGTTGGATCAACCTCTATACCTCTTCGGGAAACTATGTATCCCAAGAGTTTCCCTAATGTGACCCAAAAAACACACTTCTTAGGATTTAGCCAGACTTTGTACTCTTCAAGTCTCTTGAAAATTGTGTCGAGTACCTTCAGATGATCTTTCCTGGTTGCTGATTTAGCCAATAAGTCATCTACAAAATCTTCCATTATTTTGTGCATCATGTCGTGGAAGATTGTGGTCATAGCCCTTTGGTATGTGGCACCTGAATTTTTGAGACCGAATGGCATGACATTCCAACAATATGTTCCCCATGGGCAAGTAAATGCCATTTTGTGCTGGTCTTCAGGAGCAATGAGAATCTGATTATAGCCGAAGAAACCATCCATGAGGGATAGCATCTCATATCCTGTGGTAAGATCAACTATGATGTCAATGTTTGGCAAAGGAAAGTCATCCTTCGGGCATGCTTTATTTAGGTCTCAAAAGTTTGTACATATGCGGATAAGCCCATTTGGCTTTGTCACCGGCACTAGGTTGGAAATCCATTCAGCGTAATCTATAGATCATATGAATCCGGCATCCAATAGTTTCTTTAACTCGGCCTTGACCAATAGAGCAACTTGAGGGTGCATTTTGCGCAACTTCTGCTTGACCGGTTTGGCATTAGGTAATAGCGGGAGATGGTGCAGAACTAATTCTGGGTCCAATCCTGGCATGTCAGCATAGGACCATGCGAAGTTGATTTTTCATTCTGCAAAGAATTTATGAAATTTTGATCTCTCATCTTCAGTTAATGATGCAGCAAAAAGAACCATCTTGGGATCTTTTGTGGTTGATATGTTATCCTCTATTGTGTCTTCAATAAGCATAGCCGATTTCTCCTGTTGCACGGGGAGAAAGTCCAGCCCTACATCTTTGGGCGCCTCAGAGAGGTTTTCACCTGCAGATACGTCCTTTATTTTTACTATTTTATCGTCAAGAGGTGCCTTTCGGTTTTCACCTAGAGACGTTTCACTTTTTGATTTATTCTTACTTTTACTTTTGTGACTAGAGGACAGAATAGTCTCGCCAAAGTATGTCATGCAGTCTAAATCAATAAAAAATCCTAATTTGTGGTCCCCACTGGGTATGCCTTCTCATAATCCCATAAATTCAGCAATTGCCTCATCATTCTGGAATGTGTCCAGGACCGGCGGTCCTTGTTGGTCCCAATCGACTAGCTCAGGGTAAACTAAGGAAATACCATCGTCAATGTTAGTGAATTGGGGTGAGGATGCAGACAGCATATAGACGTATTTAGTGATGTTGTAGATGAGATTATCATCATCCAACTCGACATCAGACTCTATCCAGTATTCTCCTTCACTAGTGTCATATTCGTTGTCAAAATAAGGGGTGAAGGTTTTAGAGCCCCGATTGTCAATGTCGTCTGATACTTTAGATGGGTTGGACTGAGGGGGTTCAGATGATGGGTGTTGGACGTCATGGGAAGCGATAATGGGACATTGACTATTTGGTGCTTGTTCAATTTTGAATGTTTTCCAAAATCATTGTTTAGAGTTCAATTCCCCTGGTTTGACAAACAAATCATCAAGACAACAGTCACTTAGGGATCGTTCTGAGCCAAATTCCCACTCTTGGGAGTCAGTTTCGGTGAAGGTTTCCCTAGTAGTCTCGACACTATCCGAAGCATGTACTCGCTCATTTGAAAGTCCAGAGGTACGTCGATCATCATTGTCGGATGATCCAAACCCTAATCCAAGATATTTCAGAATTTGAAAAGTTTCTATAGGTTCCTTTCGGCCAGTTTTATTTCTTCCTAGGCCACTAGTACCATCATAGCCTTTGGCCTTCATGATGTCATAACCTTTGCCATATCTTTGAGCTGGTAATGGGGGTAGGGCGACAGTATCCTTGTAGATCCATCCTGTAATGTCAGTGAGGTCTTCCTTGGTCATGTATCCCCACTTGATAAAAACTATTTTCGGTGGAACTTTGAAAGTTTCCTGAGGTTCCATTCTGAAACATGGCTGACCATAGTCCTTTGGAGACCTGGGCATTGTTGTTATGTCGTATGTTGTGTGCAGTTTGAATTCTCCGCAGCAAGGTCCTGGATTTTGACAGCGGATTCAGTCTTAGGATTAGTGGAAGATGGTGGTAAGGTGGAAGACATGGATGGAGTGGATGTGGAAGATGACGTGAGTGTGGATGGGTCGATATATATGGATGACGAGTAGCCAGGTGCTTCTCGGTTAATAGGTACTCAATTTTTAGAGATACCCCTTAAGTTTGTACAATATTGGAAAGGGTCGAGGTCTCCATATATGGTTATTTCTGTGCCGTCAAATGGAAACTTCAGGCATTGGTGATATGTGGATGGAACGGATTTTAAGGCATGAATCCATGGATGGCCTAATAAGATGTTATATGGTAGTTCCAAATCTAGGACCTGGCAGGTTGTGTCCACAATGACCGGTCCCACTCTGATTGGGAGCGAGATAACGCCCCTTGAAGAGCATTACTCGTCATCGTATGCTTTGATCACTATACTCTTCGTTGGGTCTACGCACGCATAAGAGAACCCTAGAGCCTTAATCAGTTTGAGGAAGCATATATTCAATCCTGCTCCGCCATCTACTAAAACCCGTCTAACTTTGTGCTTGTGGACAAAAGTTTCTATGTGCAATGCATCATTGTGGTTGGTTTTAGGTGATGAGTAATCTTGATCCGAGAAGGTGACATGGTGAGGTGTAGTGAGATATCCCACCATGGTTTCAAATTGATTGACATCGATGTCCTTGGGGACTGACGACTCAAGCAAGGTTTTATCTAGGATTTCTTTGTGTGCAGGGGATATGCGAAGCAGCTCAAGTATAGAGATCTGTGCGGGAGTCTTTCCTAGCTGGTCAATAAGGTTGAACTGACTTTTGGGTTTCCATTGCTTTGTGGTCGAGATAGGTTGTGACTCTTTAGTAGATGGGCCCGGTATGGTGATTTTGGCTTGTCTAGCGGTAGGTGGACCAGCTATAGTGACTTTGCCACTACGAGTGGTAGCGTTACATTGGGGTGTTGTTCTGACGGTAATGGTATTGATGTATTCATTATCAGTGTGGACATTGTTTATAATAGGTCCACCAGAATAGTCGTACTTGACTCGGGCGAAGTTAGCTTGATTATTGTGCATCTGTGGTCTTGACGTGGAAGCATTATGAGAACCATGGTCCTGCAGTGGATTCTTATGGATAGTATGATCTGAATTGGAGGAAAACTGAGATCCACCTACTTCAATGACATGACTCTCGATGAGATCTTGTATTAGGTTTTTCAATTGTTGACAGTTAGAGGTTGTATGTCCTTTTCCTCGATGGTATTCACAAAATGCATTGTCATTCCACCATGTTGGTTTGAATTGTCCTGGATCATACGGTTTCGGTTCTTGGAGTGTAATGACCCCATTCTGGATACATTTCTTGAGGACTTCCTCAATGGGTTCACCCAAAGGAGTGTATGTACGACCTTTAGGAAATTGTCTCATTTGACGGTATTGTCCCTGATTGTTTTGACCACTTGGGTTGTTTGAAGGAATATTGGGAGGAGGTGTTAGGGTCGTTATTGGTTTGTTTTGTTGTTGAACCCCCTTTAGGGCTAGTACAGGACCCACAACGTTTGCAGCCTTAGCGTCAACAACGCCGTCATTTGTAATGTGTTTATTTTTAACCCAATATTTGTTCTTGTCAGTGGTTGGATTGACATTTGTGTTTTTGGAACCATATCGCAATTCTCCCTTTGCGATAAGGGCTTTCTCAATTTGGACCCCTTTTTCAACTAAGTCTGTGAAGTTTGTGCAACAATGTACTTGGAATGCATATTTTAGGGGCCCCAGAAGTGTTTGGACAAACATGTTGACTTTCTCCCTTTCGGGGATGTCAATGTGACATCGACTAGCAAGGCTTCTCCATTTTTGAAAAAAATGGGATAAATGTCTCTCCAGCATCCTCCTGCATGAGATTGCACAAGCTAGTGATGGAGGTGTCCATGTCAATGTCGTACACGTAGTTTTTGATGAATTTTTGTTTAAGTTCATCCCATGTCTGGATATCCTTTTGTTTGGAAAACCATTTGAGGACTTGACCCGCCAGACTTTTATAAAAAAGTCTCATCAAGTATGTTTGTTCATAGGCAATGTCCATACAATTGGTTGCGAATTCACGAACATGTTCAATGGGGTTTGTCTTGCCTTTGTATTTTGTAAAATTTGGTGACACAATTCCAGAGGAAATGGAGGCATGTATATGCTCATGTTGAATGGGTATACATTTAGGTCATATGATATTTCCGATTTTTGGCCTGAAATGTAAAGGTTTTGAATAGTTTTTTCCAAACCCATCATTCTTGTTTGGAGGGCATCTACAATAGGGTCATTTATGTTTCCGTACGTTGGATTTCTTGGTACACCATAGGTCCCTGTTTGTTGTGCATGAATGTTGGTGTATTGTGGCAGTGTGGATTGTTGTGATATGTATGACGTGTGCGGATTGATGTGTTGTTGGTATTGAAAGTTATGATTGGGTTCATGTTGGTGAGTATGAACATTAGATGAGTAGGTTGAGATGTGTCCCCTAGTCATGTGTGTCATTATTTGGGTAATGTGATGACCACGAGCGTTATGATGTGTTAATGGTGCCATGGGTTGCGTTATTTGGCCACCTTATTCAAATTGTTGGGTTTGCACAAGGGGAATGTTCAGATTTGTACCTTGGGAGGCAATGACATGTGATTGTGCTGTCGTGTTAATGTTTGGTTGTTGTCCTTGGATAAAAATGCGTCCCTTGCCCCCTCCCAAAGGATTTTGTGAAATACCACTGAGCGGATGTGTCAAAGGTGTACTCATGGCAGTAGATGGAGCTATCAAGGGGGGATTGTTGTGACTTGATGATGCCCCTGTGGCATTTGCTGTCATGGTATTTATGGTGTTGGAGGTGTTTGGGATGTTGGATGTAGCATGCACTGTCGTTGTGGTGTCAAAGGAAGTATTGCTCGTACTGTTTGGAGGTTGACCACTATGTGACATGTTATGTGCATTGTTGTTATTAGGGTCAGGAGGTGTCACATTTATCGTGTTAATGTCAAATCCTTGAGGTAATTTGGCTCCTTCACTCAAGAGTATAGCCAAGAATCTATCTTTGTCGTGACAGACCATTATTTCAACGAAGTGAGAGGCCTATGGGTTTTGTGCTATTGCCTCTATGTTTTCCTCAAGTATTTGACCATATTTATCTCTTTGCAAGAAAATTTTGAATGTATCATTTGATGAGGATTGTGTTGTCACTGGAGGTGGATCGTTTGGATTGGAAAATGGATCGTAAAAGGTCCAGTTTGGATTATCGATAGTAGGCATGGGGTCTTGCCGAGAGTTTGCCATTTGTCGTTGTTGTTTTTGAAGTCTGGTTTCCACCATAAATGAGATTGCTCAAATGGGAATGACAACTAATAATGATGATATTATGCAAGATATAAGTTCAAAATGATGACTAGGATGACTAATGTTTTGGATTTTTTGTGAATAGGATATGCAATGTGTAGACCTAAAATGCAATGTAAGACAAGGGTATCTAAGCATGTCTAAGCTCGAACTTTGTTTTTGATTTTGGTTACTAGAGGACTTTGTTGAAAATGACAAGGTGACAATGTCAAAATGACTAGTGAATTTTCCCAACTAGACTTTTGAGTTGGAACATCCACAAAAGAGGACAATGACCGAAAAGGTCAAAGATAACTTAGTCCAAAAGAGCCTAGTTTTGAAAACAATGATGTTGCAAGTTGTGCTGAGGTTTACCTAATCCTAAAGATGAAAAAATGTGAACCTAGGGACAACCTAATGTCAAATGTATGTAACTAAAATAATGAAGGATGCAACCTATAGTAATGAATGCAAACTAGTGGTCAAGACTTTGAGCAATTTCAAGTTTGGTTTCTAACAGAATCTTTTAGGAAATAGTGTTTGACAGCTTATTGGAAAGATGAAGACTTCGGATTTGACTTTGGATGAATTTTTAAATAGAAACAGGCAAATGCGTCATTTGAGATGTCAGTTGCATCGTGGTTTTGCAAATATGGCTCAAGTTTAGCAGATGTGACTCAGAAATAGACAAGTGCAACTCGGTTTATTAGATGCGACTCGATGACAGTCAGTTGCGTTTTAGTTTTGCACATGCAGCTCTGGAGTGTTTAGATGCGTCGCGACGTATACAGATGCGGCATTTTAAGTATCAACTGTGGTTTAACAGAGCGATTATGGTTTAGAAAATCAGTTGCGGTTCGATAGATGCGACAGAGTTTTGTTTCAAATTGATTTTCTTGTCGTTTTGTTTATAAGTTTGATATGTTTGGTGTTGAATGTTTTGTTTGAAGCTGTGATGAAACCAGAAAGCACTTGACAAACATAGTGTTTTGAAAAGTAACCAAACACACATCAGATAAGCACAATCCTAGGTTAGGCCATGACAGTATTCGCTAGATTCCATGCGGGTTTCCCCAACCACATATCTGTAGCGTGTGAATTCAGAAGCTTGGATGCATGGGCTCCCCCTTACAATGCACTCTCTTCTCAGGCCAACCAAGCTTCCAACCCCCATGAAACTCCCATGGCGAGCTGATCACCTCTACTACAAACTGCGAAAGTGTGGATGCCTTCACACCGACCGGTGTTGCATTAGCAAATAGAAGGATTTTGGCTTTCTATACAAGAGCTTTTAGTTAGGGACCCCCGTTCGAGTGGCCATACATGGGGCAAGAGATTAATCACCATTAAGGTGGCACTCCAGCCTGAAGAGGTTAAGCTCAACAAGGTTTAAGGGAGTACAACTCTGTCCGTATGACACATCCGCACAAGCAACCTTAGGTTTTCCCTTAAGGTTTACATTTATATATCGGTCGGGGGTAGCTTGGCTTTAGCTCCGTTGCCGGTTTGAGTTGCGTTGGGGTGATGAAATCCCCAGGTAGGCCCAATTTCTAGAGTTGGTAATCGTTTCTCTTACACCCAAGATCGCCTAAAAGCGCGAGGGGAGAGGATACTCTGATATACCAAGTTAGGGTAATAACAAATAAAAATGGGTCTGGTTTTCTGATCAGGAGGTTTTCACCAAGTGAGAGCATATCCACCTACCATCTTGCAAACACAATCAAGCAAAGAAGACATGAATGTTCTTTTTATGTGCACCAAAGTTAAATGTTTGCTAATCTATGAAAAACAAGCACAATGTTTGATTTATTCTGTCTTCGACATTCAAATTTGCAGACAAAAGATTAGTAGTTCCTTTATTAAATGATCTTTGACACCGAATAGTTACCGCCACACGTTGCAAATGAAGATTAGTAACACAAAACCCTAAGCTAGCTAACATGCAGAAATGAAAAACCAGGAAATCAGAGGACCAGAAAAACCAAAAAGAAAACAACAACCAGAAAACCCTAAAATCCAAAAATCAGAATGCCAAAAATGAAAGAAAATCTTTACCAGTCAAATGCGGCACGACAGAGTAGATGCGTCGCTTAGGACTTCGGATGCGGCACGACAAAGCAGATGCATCGTTCCAGATATTGATTGCGGCTTATCAGAGCGATTGCGGCTTTTGAGTTGGCGAATGCATCGCGACGCATCAAATGCGTCATGATTTAAAAAAAAACGGTTGCGTCGCTCTGTACCTGTACCTTCAAAAATAGCAGAAAACACAAAATCATACGAAAATAAAAGCAAATAACATAGTCGTGTTCATGTCGGGTTCACCAAATGTATCTATGGAAATTTAAATGGTTAGCTTATTAGATAATAAACATTAAAAATCCAAAGAGGCTATCAAGAACAATGGAAAATCAAAACAAAGAACGATTATACCTTCCTTTCCTTCCATGCTTCACCTTCATAGCACCTTCTAGTTTGCAGCAAGTCAATGAGGCCCTCAGATTTCAAATGAGCAACCTATAATAATGTCCAAGTCATATGCAAATGTTGAAGGATTTATAAATTTATGCCTATGTCTATGACAATATGCTAAAATGAAATAATGACTACTAATGCCAAATGACTATAATGCCTATATTGAAAATGACGTGATCCCGAAATTATGAACAAAATTGTCTTTTATAGAAAACACAATTTTGAGTGAACGGATGAGATTGAATTCTAAGAAAGACCTAGAACGAGAGGTCCAGATTAAATATGAGAATCCCTAATCAGGGTTAGGGAAAAATCCTTAATCAAACGGTCAAGATAAAACCTCAGATAATCGGATCGACGGTGGAGAATAAATGAGACAAATTAATTAGAAAATAAAGATTTTCGAAAATCAAGAAGATAAAGATTTGTCTAATTTGCGAGATTCAAAAAATCAAGAAGATAAGATTTGAATTGAAGATCAGATTTGGAAAATCAAGAATATGCCCGATTACTTGATTTTTGGGAGATTAGTTACTAATTTGAATTAAATTAATTCAAATTATGGATTTTATGAGACAAATAAATAATCTTTTTCAGATTATTTACCAAAATAGACTGACAGTTAAGATTGTGATGACATTTTAAATAATTGATTTATTTAAAATGAGAGGAATATTAAATTGGCAATTAAATAATTAAATTTAACTATTTAATTTAGAAGATAAGATTAATTAATTAAATAAATTAATCAATTTATTTAATTAAGACAGTTAGTGACATATTAAATAAATAAATAAAACTTATTTATTTAATAGGAAGAAATATATGACAAAGGGAATTAAATAAATTAAGAAATTTATTTAATTAAGGAAAAGACAAACAATTAATGACGTATTTAATAAATAAATAAAATTTATTTATTTAATAATCATGAAGAATACAAAGACATGAATTAATTAAATAATTATGAATTATTTAATCAATAGTCGAATGTGGACCAAGGACATAATTATGCTAGGACGAAAGTGGTAAAAATGAAGCTTGCAAGCCTAGGTCATTTTTAAGTGTCTACACTTACATTCTACACTCCTGAGCCTAGTGAGTCTGAGGATATCTTAGAAGATGAAGAAGACATAGATAAGGATATGTAAGCCTTGGAAGAAGAAGAAATTAGACTCAAGGAGTTGGAGAAGGATAAAGCAAGGGAAAGAGAGGAGAGGATTGAAGAAAAAATTCTTGAAAGGGATGCCCAGAGAAGAAGAATTGAAAAGATGAACGAAGTAGGAAAGCAAAAGTCAATTCCTGAAAATACTTCTAAATTTGTGGCTAGGAAAATACTTGATCCTCCTAAGGTGACCATTCCTATGGGAACCTCTACAACCATCACTTATACCACATCTATTACAACAACCAAATTCACAAATCCTTCTACTATCGCCATGAAGTCACAACTCGTTGATCATGGATAGAAACCCAAAGGCCAGCCAAAGAAAACCATCCTAATTACTAACACCAATACAAATATACATACTTCATCCATTAGTACATCCACCAATGAGGCTAAGACTAAATCCATTCCATCTAATGCACCTTTTGATCCTAAGATATTAAAGTTGTAATTGGCTAATGGAAAGCTACAACAAGAACTAGATAAGATGGAAATTGAGGTTGCAAAAGCAGAAATAGCAAGAAAGATTGCATTCCTCAAAACATATATTCTTGATCTACGAGCTTCAAGCTTTGGTGACACTAATTCTAACTCACATAAAAATAATTCTGATGGAAATACTCTTGGTGGAGGTGGTGGTGGAGATTGTAAGGAAGCTAAGGTAGCGGAACAACATCCTACACTAATCTTGAGAGGAGAATAATGCAAAAAATTTATAGATCTTTAACAGTTATAGAAACTTAAATAGAAATAAACATAAATATCATGCATACCATGATGCATTGATTTATGTGGGGAATACCCTTTTGGGAGAAAAACCCCACACTCCAAAAGCTGCACAATATATTATTCAATAAATCACAAAGATTACAATATACTTGCAAAGCAAGCTTCTCACATGAGTATCACCATTCAAAGATCAAGAGACAACATGATTGCTATTAGAATCTCAAAAAATATCACTATCTCTCTTTACCACACTCATAATACAATGCCCTCATAAAATAGGGTTACAATCTAGGACAAGACAAGCCAATAAAATATCCACCATTATATCTAAAACCTAATAATTAATGGTCTAGATTTACAATGTATCATTTATCTAGTGTATGTTGGCCATTTTAGTAGTTTCCTAAAAAATTCAACAAAAAATTGTTTACACGCATCCCACTCCTCCCCCATGATGCCCTTGTATATTACACCTATCGATGTAATTAGGAAATATATATATATAATAACCTTTATTTAATTTCAAGGTTGATACACAATTTCCCAACAAATCTCCCACTTGTTGAACACCTTGCAATAGCAACGAGAGGGAGTAAACATTGTCTCTTACTTACTAGGGACTGAAAGGCCCATAATCTCTAAAAATCATGTGAACTTCTCTGTGCTCACAAGCTTAGTTAAAGAATCAACAACATTCATCAAAGTCTCTACCTTAACCAACTTCACCTTGCCATCTTCAACCATATCTCAAACAAAATGATATTTTACATCAATGTGCTTGGTCCTGGCATGAAATGTCAGGTTCTTGGCTAGACATATCACACTCTGACTATTGCAATAAATTTTCACAACACCTTGTTCTATTCCAATATCTTAACATAGTCTCTTAAGCCAAATGGCTTCTTTACAAGCATGAGGAGCTTCCATATACTCTACTTCAATAGTGGACAAAGCAACCACAACCTATTGCTTACTCATCCAATTGATTGTACCATTGAATAATGTAAACACATAAGCATTGGTGGATCGTTTGCTATCAATATCACCTACCCATTCTCAATCCACATAACCATGAATATCAAGGGAAATAGCATCTTCAGTCATATTACTATGATAACACAAGGAGTAATCTGAGGCATCATGCAAATATATGAAGACCCTTTTAACTGCATCCCAATTAACTCTACCAAGATTAGACATATATCTAGAAAGAACTCCCACTGCTCGGGCGATGTTTGGTCTAGTAAAAACCATAGCATACATCAAACTTCCAATTGCACTTTGGTAAGGCACTGTTAGAGTAAAGTAATTAACTTTACTCTCCTCTTAAGACTTCACTTTATGCACATATATTAGTCATTTAATAATTAATATTAATTATTAAATGCACTCACCTTTAGGGTTAGGGTTTCCTATTAGGTTTTATGATCTCCTTCTATAAGGATTGATCCTTTGTATATTTTCAATTTAATTCTTTTGCGGATAATAAACTTTCATATTGTCAGAGCAAAACCCTTGTTTTGTTTCCTACATATTTCTTCCTTGTGATAGGTTTTTGCATGCAGGTTTCTTCGGCTTAATAGATTTGTTTTTCATCAAATCTTACATGGTATCAGAGCTGGATCTGCTATAGCTTGTTCATGTTTGAAGAAAAAAGGGAGCAAGGGTTTGACAGAAGAAATTTGGGATTCTTTAGCTAATTTGAGAGGTTCTAGTTGTAGTTTTCAGATCTGGTATTCCTTGCCCAAGGTATTTTTTTGGGTGTCCTTCTCTGTGCTATTCACATTGGTGTCCTTCTTGGTATCATTTACCAGACTTGCACCTTATTCCTCTGAACGCCATGCATGAGCCGATGTGTACATTGGTAGATCTGAAAAGGCAGAACTTCAAACCCTCGTGGGCACCGTACTTTGACTTGAAAGTTCTTTTACCTACGATTGCTATCCAGATCTGTAGTCTATTTCATCAGTAAACTCTTCAGGTACACAGATATTTGTCTCAATCATCTACTATTTTCTATTGTTTTCTTGCTTTCAGTTTGTACTGGGGATTGGATTTTTGCATTGTGGGGGGGTGTTTTTTCTTGCTTTCTATCATTTACATCAGAAAACCAGAATCTATAAACACCAAAATAAAACAAACAAACCCCTTCTGCATCTTCTGTCTAGTTCTAAAAGACCACTAAATAATAATAATAAAAATTCAGAGCAGTTGAGGCACAGTTCACAGGATGGCCGATAGATCTATTGAATCTCTCACACCGCATAATTATCACACAAGGAAGGGTCGCATGATGACTCTTCTCCAGTCTCGAGGGTTATGGTCCTGTTTGGATGAGGTTCAACCTCAGTTGACTTGTGCCTTTGAGGTTATGCAGCATAGGAACAATATGGATTAGGCTATGGGATGATGGCTTTGCACATTTCCGACAGTCTCCTATTTCATATTGATGGGTGTCTCACTCCTCGAGCCATTTGGACCAAGTTTGATGGAATTTTTGGCACTATCAACGAGTTCAGAGCATTGCAGCTTGAGGCCGAGTTGACTTCCTTGGTACCTAATTCATTTCCCTCCATTGAGGAATTTCTGATGAAGTTCAAACATCAGAGATCTATCTTGCAGGGTTGTGGAAAGGTTAAGGCTGATATAGAGTGCATCTTCCTAATCCTCTCCAAGCTTCGAGGTCCATTTCAGATCTTCTCTTCGACCTTCTATTCCACCATGGATGCCTTGGGTGCTCGACATGTCATGCCTACTTTTGAGGTCTTTTGTGATCATCTGACTCGTGAGCATGCTAAGCTCAAGCAGATGGATTCACTTTCAGGTTCAAAAAACCAAGCGTTGGTAGTCCAGTCCTCCAAGGGAAAACAAAAGCAGAAACTGAAGCCTAAAAAAGATTCAGGGGCTAGTGAGAATCCCTCCAAGCCACCACCTAAGTTTGATTCAAAACCACAGCCCAAACAGAAATCTTCGCAGTCTGGTGAGTCTTCCTCCAAGACTAAGAAGAAATCTGGTGATCCTTGCAGTTTTTGTGGCAAGGAAGGACATCCAGTTTCCAGGTGTTGGAAATGTTTAGAGGCTTTAGAGGAAGCCATGCAGCAGCATAATATTAGTGCACCTCAGCCTCCTTCATAGCCCACAGGGAAAGGTCATTCTCTTTCTGCACGAGCATATTCCTTAGAATCCACTTGGATTCTAGATTCTGGTGCCTCTCACCATATGACGCACACAGAATATTTGGTCACTGCTCTTGCCCCTATAGGCACTAGACATATTGTAGTTGGTGACTCAGCACAACTTTCAGTTCAGGGTTTAGGTACTGTTTCATTGGATGGTGGTTGTCTTCAGGATGTGCTTCTGGTTCGTGACATTTTGACAAACCTTCTATTTGTTTATCAGATTTGCCACTCTGGCTCTAGTAAGACAGTTGAGTTCTCACCACATGATGTGGTTATTCGAGACCTTCATGATACTGACTTGGTTGTGGCTACTGGGAGTGTGGATTCTGCATCACGCTTATACAGATTTGATGGCTTTGAGAGTTCAGACACTGTTGGTTCCTCTCTTATAGCACATGCAGATTTAGTGAGCAGGCTTTGGCATGAGCGTTTTGGCCCTATCAATTACAGATACCTACAGTAGATGAGTACTCAGGCACTTGTGATTGGGCTCCCACATATTTCTTACACTGATGGTGTATGTCGAGGTTGTGTCCTTGGCAAACATCATCGAGATCCTTTTCCTAAGGTTCGAGCCACTCGTGCTAGGGCACCCCTAGAGTTGGTACATAGTGATCTTATGTCCTTTTCGACTCCTTCCTTTTTAGGGGCCCGCTACGTGCTCACTTTTATTGATGAATTCTCCAGACGTACATGGGTGTACTTTCTTAAGTACAAGTCTGATGTCTTTGACTCATTCAGGACTTTTAAGACATTTGTGGAGAAGCAATCTGGACTTTCTATCAGAAGGATACGCACAAATAATGGGGGGGAATATGTTAATCAGGATTTTATAGATTTTTGCACTGAGCATGGTTTACAGCATCAGTTTACAGTCCCTTACACCCCTTAGCAGAATGGTGTCGCTGAGAGAAAGAACAGAACCTTACGGGAGATGGAAAATTGTATGATACAGTCTCGAGCTATGAGTTCTTCATTTTGGGCTGAGGCAGTCAATTGTGAGAAATTATATTCAGAATTGGATGCCTCATAAGGCATTGTGACATATGACTCCTGAGGAGGCTTGGACCCATGTCAAGCCTGATGTTTCTACATTTTGAGTTTTTGGTAGTGAGGCTTGGGCATTTATTCCTGATGCTCAGCTTAAAGCCATGGAGAGGAAGAGCTGACCACTCATATTTGTTGGCTACTGTGAGGATGTTAAGGCGTACAAGTTGTTTGATCCTGATTCCAGAGAGGTCTTGTTTCAGCGGGATGTCCAGTTTGATGAGCGCTATCCTCAAATGGATTCTCCATCACCAACTTCTCCCTCATTGCCTACTCCTCCCTCTTCATCTCTTGAGGATTACTTATCTCTTGAGGATGATGTAGATGATGATCCACCATCTCCACCACCACCAGTTGCTCTGTCTTTGCCTAGGTGGGCCCGTGTCACTGTTGATGCAGCTGGTTCTTTGGCAGGTGATCCTTCAGCTACTTGCTGTACTTGTGCTCAGACATATGGTTCTAGTCCTTTGAGTCATGCCATTTCAGATGATCCTTAGAAGTTTTTAGAGGTGACAAGTCACCTTGAGTGGGATAGGGCCATGGATGAGGAGTATTCTTCTTTGATGAAGAATCATACTTGGGATCTTTGTCCTCTTCCTAAGGGAAGAAAGTTGGTTCGGTGCAAGTGGGTGTACCATACCAAGTATGATGTAGATGGTTCTATTGATAAGTATAAGGCACATCTTGTTGCTAAGGGGTTTTCTCAGGTAGAGGGTATTGACTACTTCGAGACCTTTTCTCCTATTGCCAAGATGAACTCTATATGCCTTGTCCTTTCACTTGTAGCTTCACAGGGATGGACAATGTTTCAGATGGATGTGAAGAGTGGTTTCTTGCATGGAGACCTACATGAGGAGATCTATATGGAGTAGCCTCAGGGATTTGTGTAGGACACTTCTTTGGTTTGCAGACTTCGGCATTCATTGTATGGTCTCAAACAAGCCCCTTGGGCTTGGTATGAGAAGATGGACTCTTTCTTGCTTTCCTCTCACTTCACACTCTGTCATTCTGATCACACAGTGTATATTCAGCATCAGGAGGGTGACCTTTTGATTCTTGTGCTATATGTAGATGATCTCATTCTTACAGGTAGCTCATCCTCCATGATTCAGAGTGTTCAAAGAGCTTTGATGGAGTAGTTTGAGATGATAGATCTCGGTCTTCTGCACTTCTTTTTGGGTCTTCAGGTTATTCAGTCTTCGGATGGGATTTCCATATTTCAGGAGAAGTATGCTCTTGATATGCTTCAACGATTTGGCATGCTTGATTGCAAGTCTGACCCCACTCCATTTCAGTCAGGTGTTGTTTTTTCCTCCACTTGTTCTACTCCTTCAGTGGATCCCACTTTATACAGGCAGTTGGTTGGTAGTTTGTTGTACCTGACACATTCTCGTCTTGATATTTCCTTTGCGGTTGGCCTTGTCTCTTGGTTTTCCCATGATCCTCATGAGATCCATTGGCAAGCAGCCAAACATATTTTGAGGTACATTCGAGGCACCACTCATTATGGCATTCACTACACTTCAGGATCCCCTCACATCATTGGCTTCACTAACTCCGATTGGGCTGGTGATGTCAATGATCAGAAGTCTACTTCTGGCTTTTTTTTTTTCCTTGGTTCTGGTCCTATCACGTGGTCTTGCAAGAATCAATCTGCTATTTCATTATCATCTACAGAGGCTGAGTACCGTGCAACAATATTAGCCATTCAGGAGGTTTTATGGCTTTGGCAGTTGATGACAGAGTTTGGGTTTCCTCCAAATAGTCCCACTATTCTTTGGTGTGACAATCAGAGTGCCATTCACATTTCTCGCAACCCAGTGGAGCATCAGCGAACAAAGCACATTGAAATCCACATACACCTCATCAGGCAGTTGATTAAGGATGGTTCTCTCATCTTGGAGTACATTCCTACAGAGGAGCAGGTTGCAGACATCTTCACTAAACCTTTGGTATCTCCGCACTATCTTCAGTTGTGCTCCATGCTTGGGGTGAAGGAAGTTGTCCTTGGGGGGTCTCAGTGAGGCCTTCCTTCCTTCATGTTTTTTCTTTCAACATGTTTCTTTATCTCTTTTTGGAGAGGAGTTTTTTCCCACTGGGTTTTCTCCTTTACTCCACTTTATAGAGATTTTGTTGTATTCGGGTACCTGATCAGGCCATGTTGTCAGGACCCACAGTTGCATTGTAGTTCTTTTGCTTTCTCTGCATTGTTTGTAGCTGCATTGTAGCTCATCTTAAGGGGGGGTGTTAGAGTAAAGTAATTAATTAACTTTACTCTCCTCTTAAGACTTCACTTTATGCACATATATTAGTCATTTAATAATTAATATTAATTATTAAATGCACTCACCTTTAGGGTTAGGGTTTCCTATTAGGTTTTATAATCTCCTTCTATAAGGATTGATCCTTTGTATATTTTCAATTTAATTCTTTTGCGGATAATAAACTTTCATATTGTTAGAGCAAAACCCTTGTTTTGTTTCCTATAGATTTCTTCCTTGTGACAGGTTTTTGCATGCAGGTTTCTTGGGCTTAATAGATTTTTTTTTCATTAAATCTTACACTCTGGTCATGTCTTCCATCTCTAATGGAGATGTTGGACAATCTGAAATAGATAACTTTGTTCCAACAGAAAAGGGACCACACAATGGTCTACAATCATGTATGTTAAATCTTTGTAAAATTGAATTGACATACTTACTTTGGCCAAGCCATAGCTTTCTGTTCACTCTATCTCTTTTAATTTCCATCCTAATAATGTGTCTATTTGCACCAAGGTCTTTCATTTCAAATTTAGCAGCAAGTTGAAATTTCAGTTCTAAAATCATACCTTTCTCTTTGCCAATAAATAACATATCATCAACATATAATGAAATAAAAAAGAAATGATCACCATCAATTTTATAATAAACACAATGATCTAATTTAGAATGCTCAAATCCCAAACTCAACACATATGTATCAAATTTCTAGTACCACATCCTAGGACTTTGTTTTAAGCCATACAAAGATTTCGTCAATTTGCAAACCAAGTTACTTTTACCTTTCACCATGTAGTGCTCTGGTTGTGTCATATAAATATCATCCTCCAAATCACCATGAAAGAAATAAATTTTCACATCCATTTGCTCAACCTCTAAATCATAAGCAACATCAATAGAAAGAAAAAATCTAATGGATTTCATTTTTGCAATGGGAGAGAATATCTCACCATAATCAACACCTTGGACTTGAGAGTAACCTTTCACAACCAACCTTGATTTGTACTTCTCAATACCTCCATCTGAACCAATCTTTTTCTTGAACACCCATTTGCAACCAACAAGTTTTCGTTCTTCAGGCAATGGTACAAGATCCCATGTATCATTCTTTTTCAAAGGTGTCATTTCTTTATCAATAGCAACCTTCCAGGATTCTGCATCATTCATACCTAATGCCTCTTCTATAGATTTGGGTTCATCCATGTTAGTATTCAAAGAAAAAATACATCTCCAATCATCAGCTGTATATCTTTCAGGTGGTTGTCTATGCCTTGTAGACATACAAACATGTTGAGTTGGAGGTTCTTCCTCCTGTTTTGAAGATCTAGAGCTAGTTGAGCTCTACTCAACATCTTGTCTCTCCTTGGGCCTTGATTAAACATTCTCAAGTGTAGAAGGAAATTGAATTACATCTTCCTATTTACTTTGTTCTAGCTGCAATGTAACAGAAGAAGGCTTAGTTTCTCTAAAAATAACACTTCTACTATATATTACCTTTTTTACAACAAGTTCACAAAGCTTGTATCCTTTCACACCATAACTATATCCGATGAAGATACATTTCACAGCCATGTTCTCCAACTTTGTTTGCTTCTCCTTTGGCACATGTGCATATGCCTCACAACAAAAAAAATCTAAGATCTCTTAATGAAGTCATGTGACCTGACCATGCCTCTATAGGAATCTTAGCAACAAGAGATGATGTAGGAAACCTGTTAATCATGTAACAAGAAGTGGAAACAACTTCAGCCCAAAACCTTTGTTCTAGGCTAGCACCACTTAACATACTCCTAGCCTTCTCCATCAATGTCATGTTCATTATTTCTACAACTCCATTCTATTATGAGGAATACAGACTTATCTTCTATCTATGAATACCACAATCTTTACATAATCTATCAAAATCATTAGAACAAAATTCATCACCATTATCAGTCCTCAAACATTTTATTTTCTTTCCAATCTGTAACTCAACCATTTCTTTAAATTCTTTAAATCGACTAAAAACTTCAGATTTACTCTTTAGAAAATATATCCATGTCCTTCTACTATAATCATCAATAAATGAAACAAAATATGTGGATTTACCAATCAAATGAACATCTATAGGACCAAACCCATCAAAATGAATAAGATCCATTACACCACAAAATTTATGAGAACTCGAGTAAAACTGAACATGATTTTGTTTTCCATAAATGCAATGCTCACAAAAATCAAATTCAAGATTACAATCAGACAAACCTTCAGCAAGGTTTTTATTTTTCAAGGTCCTTAGGACCTTTTCTCTAATGTGGCCAAGTCTTTGGTGCCATAACATAGTTTTCTCTACAAGTAACTTTGTCTTAGAAGAAAGAGCGCCCTTGGGTACCCAAAAGCCATGACCATTTGTTGAAGGTTAAACTCTCACTTCTTCCAAAGAATTTCTTTTCACATAAGTACTATTGCACTCAATAGTGCATGCATCAAGCTTATACAATTTGCCATATCTGACACTTCTAGAAATCATCATAGCACCTCTAACCATCTTGCATCTTGCATCATAAAATACTATTTGCACACCCACATCTATTAGTTTTCTTATAGATAAAAAATTTCATGCTAATCTAGGGATATGCAACACACCATTAATCCTTTTTATTCTACCATTAGGAAACTTGATTTTAAATTTACCACATCCAACAATGTCTAAATGAGAATCATCACCCAAGTACACCTTACCTCCATCAAATTCTTCATATTCAGAAAACCAATCTCTATTAAAGGTCATATGGAAAGATGCACCTGATTCAATTAACCATGCATCATTACATGCACGAGTTGCCAAAGTTGCAATGAATGTGTCACCATCTTCCTTCTTAGACTCAGAATTAGAATCAAATTTCTTCTTTTTCTTCTTCTTTTCTTCTTTTCAGTCCTTATGAACATGTCCACGCTTACCATAGTTCCAACAAATAACCTTGGACTTTCCAAGAGATTTAGATCTCTTCCTCAACTTGGATTTTTCACGTTTCTCATTCTTCTTTCCTTTTTCCTTAGGTCTTCCATGAACATTTACGGCCTCCTTGGAAGTGATTGATAACTTCCTCCTCATCTCTTCAAAATGTGAAAGACCCATCATATCTTCAGTCTTCAAAATTATAGAAGTACTCCCAATAGCCATAATAAGAGAATCTCACGAATCAAGCAAAGAACAAAGCAAGATCTGGAATTTCTCATCCTCATCCATTTTGACACCAACTGATGCTAATTAAGCCACCAACATATTGAATTCTTCTAGGTGGTCTGTGATTCATCCACCCTCTTCCATTCTCAAGGAATACAATTTCTTCCTTAAGAAAATATTATTCACTAAATATTTAGCCTGATACATCTCACCAAGCTTCTTCCATAGTTTCTGTACAGAGGTATCCTCATGGACATTAATTAAAATAGACTCTTCCAAGCATAATCTGATTAGACCCTGGGCTTTATGGTCGATAACATCATATTGAGAAGCCCGAGTAGGATATGTAGGCCTTGAAACATTCTCATCAATAGTATCCCACAGATCTCGATCTATTAACAAATCCTCCATCTTCGGCTTCCACATTTCAAAATTATTTCCAAATTTTTTATCCACCTCTATTCTCCCTAATGAACTTGCCATCTAAAAATTCCTGCAACAAGATCACAAAATATCTTCTACACAAGCTCCCACTCAAATATGGATTAGTCCAAAAATCCCAACAACCCACAACTGAAACCAAAGGTGATCAGGCTCTGATACCACTTGTAAAGAGGCTAAGGTAGCAGAACAACTTCCTACACTAATCTTGAGAGGAGAATAATGATTTTTTTTTACATATCTTTAATAGTTATAGAAACTTAAATTGAAATAAACATAAATATCATGCATACCATGACATAGTGATTTACACGAGGAAAACCATTTCAAGATAAAAAAATACACACTCCAAAAGTGACCCAATATTATTCAGTAAATCACAAAGATTACAATATACTTGCAGAGCAAGCTTCTCACAGGAGTATCACCACTCAGAGATCAAGAGACAACACGACTACTAAGAGACTCTCAGAAAACATCATTGTCTCTCTTTACCATAGTCATAATACAACACCCTCATAAAATAGGGTTACAATCAAGGGCAAGACAGGTCAACAAAATATCCACCATTAGATCTAAAACCTAATAATTAACAGTCTAGGTTTACAATGTATCATTTATCTAATGTATGTAGTCCATTTTAGTAGTTTCTTGAAAAAGTTAACAAAAAATGTTTACACGCATCCCACTTCTCCCCAATGATGCCATTGTATATTACACCTATCGGTGTAACTAAGAAATATATATATTCATATATACATCCTATCAACAATAACCTTTATATAATTGCAAGGTTGAGAAATTTCCCAACAAAGATCGAGGTGGTGGTGGTGGAGGAAATCATAAGAATAAGAATACATATTCTGAAGATGGAGAAGCAAGTAGTGGTGGTGGAAAGAAAAATGGAGGTAGTAACAATGGTGGGGGTAGAAATGGAAAAGGTAATAATCGATCTGGTGACCAAGAAGACAATGAGCCTAGAAACAATCATAGAGACTAAATTACCAAGGCCAATGCAAGTGGATAGGTACTAGAAATTGTGATTTGCTAGGATCCCTGGATATCCAAATCAGTTCCCTAAGGATATCAGGCCTGCCTTAGTTAAATTCTCTGGTAACAATGCCATAAATGGTGAAGATCACTTAAAGGAATTTGCAAATGTAATGGATGACTTTGAAGTGGAGGTTGAGGATGTGATGGTGAAAATTTTCATACAATCACTTACTGAAGATGCCATAGAATGGTATAGAGGTCTACCAGCTGAAAGTATTGGTTCTTGGGAAGAGTTTAAGAGGGTGTTTAGAGAGTAGTACAGTGATAAAATTGATGCAAGGTTCCTCTTGAAGTAATTTAACATCTCTAAAGGATCAAATGAGGTTGTTGTAGACTTTAACACAAGGTTTCAAAAGGAAATGAATAGGTTACCTCCTAATTTGAGATTGAATGACAATCTATGCCTAGTTAATTATTGTAATGTATTTGATGCAAAGATGGGTTATCACTTATTAGATAAGAATCCTTAGAACCTAGGAGAATCTTTCAAGTTGGAATTCCATATTGAGAATATCAGAAGAGCAACTGGTAAGGTTGAGAGAAGAGATGATGTGAAAATCTTGAAGAACCCCAAGAAAGAGGATAAACACTCTGGAGCAAAAGGATCTTCCCTCGAGGAAAGAATTGATAAGGTTGCAAAATCCATGAAGGATATCAACTACAGGTTTGCAAGGTAGCAAAAAGGTCTCACAAATGATAAGAAAAACTTTCAAAAGAATGAAAGACCTCCCCAGTTGTAGGATCATCCCTACAATACTAATTGGTATAATGGAAAGCTGATTCCAAACAGTTAGAAGAATGCACAAAATAAAGTTCCCCTTGACCCATTGTAGAAAAATTCAGTTATTTTTTCTGACGAAACACCTTGGTGTGTAGCTTGTCAACTGTCACAAACTTCTCAAACTTGTTTAGTAGCAAGACAGTTTGAAGAAGAACAAAATTAGTCAGAAGATTATGAATGAATGGAGGAAAATGATGTATAAGTACACATTCTCATGCATATATCAGATTTTACTGATGAAGAATGTTCTTCAAAAGAAGAGTCACTGGAAGTGGATGTTGGTTGCTAGAGATGCAAATCGGATTCTTATCATTAGCAAATTCTCCTTGATGAGGATGAAGATATTGAGAACAATATTTGTGCTATGAAAATTGATGGCATGGATGTGTCCTTAAGAAGATCATTTGATGAGGAGCATCATAAAATGACTGCAACCTTGGTAGAGCATGCTAGAATAATCACAACTTGAGAAGAAAAGTTGTTAATTGTGATCAAGGTAAGTCATGAAAGTTGTTCATGAAAGAAAAAAATGCAAAGAAGCAGGAGACTAAAACAAAATAATTGGCCAAGTTTAATAAGGAAGAGGTCAAAACTAAAGAGAGTAAGGGACCTAGAATTTTGGCTAAGAAGGACACTACAACCAAGAAGCCTAATGAAGTTGTTTCAATTTTTAAAGTTAAGACTCAAAATTCAGGTGTTGATCAAGAAAAGAAACAAGATAAGAAAGATATTGAGAAGAAACTTGAGAAAAAAAAGGTTCAAGTTGAAGAACAGAGTGTAGTCCCTTGTGAACTACCAAATTATAATCCCGTTGATATGTTTCAACTTCTCTCTCAAGTCAATGTGACTTTTCCACTAATGGAAATGATGAGAATTGATGAGCATAAGCAGAAGGCAGTGGCCCTTATCAATGATTCCACTCATGCCTATGAAGATAAGAAGGTGACAACTTAGTCTGAAGTGAGTGGAAATCAAGTGAGTGAAGAAGTAATGGAGGGAGACATTGGTGAAATCCCTCAGATTTATTTGGGAAGCACTATTACAGCTTGTCTAGAGAAAATTGATCCATTCTATGTAACTCTTATTGTTGATAGAAAGCTCCTAAATAATTGTATGATTGATTCAAGAGCATCATCCAATATCATGCCTATGGAGATAATGAAAAAAATGGGTCTTAAAATAAATTTTACATATGGAAAGTGTTATGCCATGGATTCCAAAGAAATCCCAGTCATTGGAGTCATCAAGGATGTTTCCAGTGGTAAGACTTTAAAGTTTTCATTTCAATTATTGTTTGCATGCACAAACAATGTAGTTGAGTACGAATCCTTACTACTAGGACTAAGGTTAGCTGAGAACATGGCATTAAAAAGTTAAGTCATCAGAGACTCAGAACTTATAGTTTCTCAAGTTAGGGGAAAATATGCATCAAAGAATACCAGATTAGGACAGTATAGAAATGTTGTCTGGGATTCAATTGAACAATTTGATGCATTTGGCATTAATTGGTTGGATAGGAGCAATAACAGAGTGGAAAATTTACTTGCTAATATTTCTTTGCCACCAAATGACATTACATTTGCTAGAATTTCAAAGGTTGAAGTGCAAGTTAGACCCTCAATTCTTGACAACATCAAGAACTGGCAAGTTTTCAATGATGACAATGACATCTTGAAGTTCTTGCAGTGCATAGATGAGTATGAGGGTCAAGAAATTGATTTTGGAGCCTTTGTGGAGGAAGTGGATGGTAAGGAAACTATATTTGGAAACGAGATCATCCAATTAAAAAAAAAATTCCTAAAGGACTAGTAGCATTGGAAAGGGTTTTTGATGGCCCTCATAGAAGTAGTGCTAAGCAGACATCCACTCATAAGGAAGATCTTGAAGAAGTTAATCTTGGAACAAAGAATTCTCCAAAAAAGGTTTACATTGGGAAGAAGATGAAGCCTTAGGTAAGAACAATGTTGATTGCTTTGTTGAGAAAGTATAGACATGTATTTGCTTGGTCTTATGATGAATTGAAGGCATACAAAGAAGAGCTATTTCAACATGAAATACCTTTGAAACCAGATGCCAAGCCTTTCAAGAAAAATTAGAGACCAATAAATCCCACACTACAACCAAAGATGCAGGAGGAACTAATGAAATTAAGGGATGTTGGGATTATTAAGCCAATCAGGCATTCAACCTGGGTTTCAAATTTGGTCCCAATCAGGAAGAAAAATGGTGACATTAGGCTATGTGTTGAATTTAGGAACTTGAATGTGTCATTGTTAAAGGATAATTATCCTCTGCCAAACATGGAAGACATGTTACAAAAGGTAACTAGTTGTGAGTTGTTATCTATGATGGATGGGCTCTCGGGATATAATAAATTGGTAGTCAAAAAATCTGAGCAATACAAAACAACGTTCACAACACCATGGAGGACATATGTCTATGTGAGAATGCCATTTGGATTAACAAATACAGGGGCTACTTTTTAGAGAGCTATGGATGTGGCATTTGCTAACTTCATAGACATATTCTTAGTTGTGTATCAAGATGATTTGACTGCATACAAAAAAAAGGAAGAAGATCATTGTATGCATCTGGATAAAGTGTTCAAAAAAGCACTAGAGTATGGGATTTAATTGAATCCAAAAAAGTGTGTGTTTGGAGTAAAGCAAGGTAAGCTACTCAGGGATATTGTGTCTAAAGATGGAATTAGGATTGATCCTGAAAGAGTGGTTTCCATAGAAAAGATTCCACAACCAAAATATGCCAAAGGGATTCAATCATTCTTTGGTCAGATAAATTTCTTGAGAAGGTTTTTCACTAAAATTTTTGAGATTACAAGGACTATCTCCAAGATGTTAAAGAGGGGAGAGAAAGTGTTTTGGAGTGATGAGACTAGTCAAGCATTCAAAAGCATAAAGCAAGCTATCAAGGAGGCTCTAGTGTTGAAATCTCCAGATATCTCCAATCCAATACATATATTTTCTTTTGCATGTTTTCATACTATTGTTGTTGTGTTACTACAGAAAAATGATGAAGGATTTGAACAACCTATTGCATTTTTTACTAAGTCTTTGCAGGCCACAAAAATTAAGTATGACATGACTAAGAATTAGGCCTCTGCTTTAGTCAAGGCTATAAAAAATTTTAGAACATACCTAATGGGAGCTACAGTCATAGCCTTTGTGCCAAGTGTTGTACTAAATGATATTTTTACTCAACAAGAGACCACAAGAAGAAGGTGAAAATGGATCAATAGGATCCAATATTTTAATATTGATGTTCAAATCACTAAGTTGGTGAGAGGTCAGGGGTTATCCAATATAATGGTTGAAGCAAACTTAGATGCCAATCAAATAAACCTTGAGGATGACTTCAACAGGTCACATATTTGTGATATGTAATATTGTGATTGGTATAAGAATGTCATTAACTACTTGCAAAATATGCAATACCTTGAAGGACTGACAATGAAATGAGAACTCTCAAATTACATGCCATCAAGTATGTAATTGTCAACAGTGACCTATGGTGGAGAAATCTGGAGGGTTTTACGATAAAATGTGTTGATGAAGCTAAAGCTTCTAAGTTACTAAATGAGATGCATAGTGGAGTATGTGATGGACATTACATGGCTAAGACCATAGCTCATAATATTTTGAGGGTAGTTTTTTGGTGGCCTTCTATCTTCAAAGACACCCACAAGTTTGTTAAAACTTGTGATGCTTGCCAAAGGTTCTCAGGGAAACTAATTTTTTTAGGAAATTTACCACTTAGACCTATTTCAGTCCAAGCCCCTTTTCAATAGTGGGGTATTAAATTCATTGGAGAAGTTTCTAAGAAATCAAGTGGGGGGAATTCATGGATCCTTGTTGCAACTAATTATTTTACAAAATGGGTGGAGGCAATCCCTACCAAGAAGGCAACAAGTAGTAATTGATTTCCTAATGAACAACATCTTAATCAGATTTGGAGTCCCAGAGAAAATTATATCTGATAATGCTATGTGTTTTAGGTTAGATGAGTTCAAGGACTTTTTTGATAAGCATGGCATACAAATGTCTTATTCTTCCCCTTATCATCCTCAAGGGAATGGTCAAGTTGAATCAAATAACAAAAGTTCAATGAAAAACATTAGGAGGGTGATTGAAAATAATAAGAAAGTGTGGGATTCAAAACTGAGGCTTGCTCTATGGGCAAATAAAGAAACAACTAAGAAGGCTATTGGTTATTCTCCATTTGATTTAGTCTATGGTGTTGTATCTAGGTTTCCTCAGAACAACTTGCTAAGGATGTACAGGTTCATACAAGAGTATGATGGAGATATGATGAAATGCAGCATAGAATTGATGATTTGTTAGAGTTAGATGAAAATAGAAGAGAAGCTCATGACAAGAATACCAAAATGCAGCTGCAAGTCAAGCACTTGTATGATAAAAAGGCTTCTCCTAGAAAATTTGAAGTGGGAATTATGGTATTGATGTGGAATGCAAGAGCTCATGATAACGACAAGCATGGAAAAATTGAAGTGCTATGGTTGGGCCCTTATCTGATATCCAATACACATAGGGAGAATTCATACTTCCTTCAAAGATTAACAAGTGAACTTCTTTAACTGCATGGAAAATTCTTGAAGCCATATTTCTCTTGAAATATGTTATGTTCCATGTACATTGTATAGGCCTGTAAACTTTGTACATAGGTTGGTTTGCTTCGGTCTATTCTTCTTTCTTTTTCTGGGAAAGTCCTTGGTTTTTGGTGTCCTTTTGCTTGGTCTGCTTCAACCATGAGATCTGAAATCTCACCATGCCTAAGAGAGGCATGTGTTACCAGTTGAAGCCACTAGTGGAACTCCAAAATTTTCATGTTCCACTGGTCTAAAATGTCCTTACTTGAGTATCCTCTTGGTTTGAAATGAAACTAGGGCTTAGGGTTTTATATTGTGGGGTTGGTTTAGTTAGCATATTTTCCTCTTCTTCTAAATCCTTGTCTTTGGGTCTAATCCTTTGTTGACTTGTTATAGTCGGTCTCCGATTAGATTAAAACAACTTAAGTCTTTTACATTCAGTTGAACGACCCCTTGTGGTTAGAATTCCACGTTTACCCGTCGCATAATGTTTCCCTTATTACTTTGGTCTGGGGTTAATATTTTATAAAGTTGGAAGATTTGGATTTTTTTGGCCTTTACATCCTTTACCAAGTATGGTCTTAAGTCATTTTAAGCACTTATCCATTGTTTCACCTAGTCCATCCCCTTTTTTTAAAACAACTTACGAGCATGTGCTAATTACCTTCACTTAAGTTCTTGCTTAATGCTCAACTTCACCACCCATCGTGGATTGTATCATGACCACTTGCCTTGAATTGGCGATGTGTTATGGACATTTCCCTTTGCATCTCTCATCACAGATAGGTTTTAAATATTGATTTGCAATGCATGATGTGAGTGGTTTCCTTGTATCGCTAGTTTCCTTCGTATCGCTAATCGCCCAAGTTCCTTAAGTCATAAATCAATGATGCATGATAACACTATAGCCTTTGCATTTACTATCTCGTCGCCCATCATAGATTGCTGATTTATTATCCTTTCAAAGTAGTGATGAGAGATGAAGTATTTTGTTCCAATGTTTCATCACTAATTTGAAATGTAACTAAGGGTGATGCTTCCATTGCCCTTGATCTTGTAATTTGGACATGTGGCCAAATCTTGTTCCATCACCACTTCTCTCCTATCACTAATGTCATTTAGCTATTGAGATGTGAATTAGCGATGAGTAATGGGTGAGATAATAAATTCAAAGGACCCTAATCTAATAGCTAAGATATCATTGTGTATGTGGTTTATATCATTGATGGTGCATCAAAGGAAAAGGGATATCAAGGATGAGTGATAGATTGTTAAGTCTCACACCCATCATGCCACCTAAAGTTATTGCAATCACAAATGGAGGTGAAAGGAACATATCAATGATGAGCAATGGGATATTTGATGGAATATTCCCCTCATCACCAAGCCTTAATGCACATAGATTTATCCAAAGGAGCAGAGATCAAAGTAGCGATGTGCGATGGATTTCAAGTGAAAGATGACTAGGGAAAATAGAGGTGATGTGGTAACATCTGAAGGGCGTCACTGCAAGGAAAAATAAAAGGAGCAAGGATAAAGGAGAGCCACCGATGGAGTTTTAAATCAAAAGATCAACAACCAGAATTTGAACTTAAATGACTAAGTGTCAATTTTCTCGCATGAAATTTCTTTCAGGCATTAATGGTGAAGACGCTCCATTCCTTTACCATAAAGAAGGTTGTTAGCTCATTTTTCCTCACAATTGCAATTGTTTGAGTAGAAGAATTGGTCAATTTTGAGTAGAAAGGCATAAGGAGCTCAGGCGAAAAGTTGCAGAGACTTCAAAGATAAGTTTTCTCCTTGGTAAGCAAGTAATTACACCTCTCTACATCAATTGTGTTTGAATTAAGTTGGTTTAAGGAGTTAGTGAAATATTTTGAAAGTTTTAGGCTCTTAGGGTTTGCAAGATATCGTGCAAGTTCAATTAGGTTGGTGGAAATTTTGTGAGGTCTGGGAGGGTTTTATTTCTACAAATTTGTTTCTTGAGAACATAAACTAGTAGGCCCCTTCCATAAGTTGAAAATTCATCAACCCTAGTTCTATTACACAGTAAACATGAGTGAGCTGAGTGATTCTAGTGCTAAGCTTGAGAGGAAAACTAATCAGAAAAGGGTAAAGAGACCAAAACCCCAAGATGACAAACCCACACCTAAGCCAAATGTTCTTGAGGCATCTGCAAATTCCAAGGGAGAAAAGAGAAATCTGGCTAGATTTATGGAAGGTGAAGCCAAAGATGTCAATGAGGGAGGGGTTCAAATTGGTAAAAGACCTACAGGTCAAGTTGTAGTGACTAGAAAATTGATTGATCTTGCTAGTGTAATTGGTGAAGTTCCTCAACCACAAAGTGGATGAGAATTATTCTTATATGCCTTCAATAGAATATATGCCAGATGTTTGGTCCGTCACTTGTGGGGCTTCAATCTTGGAAGGTTGGTGGTACTGAATGTGTTTGTTGAAGTAGAATTGATGGAGGAATTGGCAAGGCATTATGATGCCAAGGATAGAAAAATAAAAAGTGAGAATGGAACAACACTCCTTCACATAACAAGGGATAAGATTTTGGAAGTGTTTAAGATGAACCCTAACTACACATTCAACATCAATTTTTCTAATTTATGCAATGAGTGTGAGTAGAATTGATATGGATATAGGAAAAGTGTGCTTGCTAGGCACAGGAAATATGATAAAGGTGGTTCGATCCCAAGGATTTGGAGCCCTTTGAGTGTGAAGAGTTTGCTAATTACTTCAAAAATACATATTACTGCTTGAATCAGGTGCTTGCTTGAATTTTTGATGCAAGAATACCAACTTTTTTGTTGGTAATGATCATTGACATTCAGAATTGGAATTCCAACAGGGGATTTGACTATGCAGCGTATATTGTAGAGCATATGCACAATGGGTTAATTGAATTGAAGAGTGGAAGTGCCCCATTGTCTTTCCCTCACTATTCTTTGTTAATGCATATGATTCTTTATGTGGGATAGGAGAAATGGAAGAAGAAAATGAAGCTAAGGTAGAAGGATGAAGAAGGAAATGATCTACTTGTCCAAATGTTGACTCACATTTGGAACCAAAACTGTCCACAAACAAATTATTTGACTTTATGCAATGTTATTAGGTTTGGAATTTTGGAGAGTGTGGGTGTGAAGCCTTTTTACAAAATTTCAAGATTTATGAGAGAAATTATGTGCCCAAAGAAGAAGAAGGATCACCAACACCTCACAATTGGGTTGACTCATTTTTGCATTCAAAGTACACTTTAATCAGAGCCTATCGAGGAAAGGTTGCACCTCGTTGCTTGCCACTATATGTGCCTGATAAGTTGGCCTTCATGGAACTCATGTGGCAGTTAGATTTTATGGATAAGGAGCATTTCATAACTCCTAGGAAGCACTCAGTCATAGTACCACAATGTGCATTTGCTTATTTCAAGGCAACTGCCAAAGAAGGTTATGATGGTAAATAACCTTAGGATGCCTATGGATAAGGTTAGAAATTTTGATCCTAATTTTTTTTTGAATGAGATGAGAAGAAAGAAGGGTTTGTCCATATTTTCTCATAAATTATTATATATTGATGATGTGATAAGAAATTTGACAACTGATGGTGCAGTTACATCAAGAAAGAAGGAGTGGAATGTCATTTGTGGCATTTATGAAGACATCATGAAGAGGAATTATTTTTACATAAGTCTATATGATCAGATTGAGGACCCTTTTGAAAGAGATATGAAAAAATTGAATGATTACCAGAATGGTGAGTTTAGGGTAAAGGTTAAAGAGGCTGCTGAAAAAGCACATGCCCTCTTGGAGCAACAACATGAAGCCATGGAAATTCCAGAGCAGCCTTCAAATATTGAAGGAGGATATACTAAAATAATTGGGGAAGAGCAGTATGCAAAGCATGTTCTAGATGATGAGGAGGTGGAGATGAGATTCCCTTCTCCTAAAATTAATGATGCTCTTGATTCCCATGTTCCCCAGGAAAGAATTGTGAAATGGCAGTACAATAAGGAGGCTAATGATGATCCAAGGATAAAATCTTGTGATGAGTTTTTTGGCCATGATGCCTTTGTGCAGACTAAATAATTTAAGGAATTCATCATCCAGCAGAGAAGCGAAGACATAAAACAAATAATTGAACAAGTTAGAGCTAGTGTGGACCCTTCTCAACAGGAAGAAGTAGAGAAAGTAGAAGAGGAGAAGATAAGGCTGAATAGCAGCCATTACCCCTGTCAAGGCTAGGAAAATTGTTAAGGAAAGTGGAATAATGTTACTTCTAGGGTGCACTCTTACCTCTGCTATTGCACTTGATGCAATAAGGAAGGATCATCAAGCCTTTGTATCAGAAGAGCACTTTGACAACCATGTTTTTGGATAAGGTTTTAGTCCAAAATTTCATGCTCTTGCAATTTGATCAATGGTGCCTAACATTGGAAAACCTGAGGTTGTCAAGTATATTAAATAAGTCATTGGTTCAATTGTGGTGAAGAGGGCCACATACATAACCCTAGTCCAAGTTGCAAAGTTGATTGTGCACACTTCCATGCTAAGTGTTGACACTGCAAAGATCTCATAGAAAAACTATGATGCATTGTTGAAAGATTATAATATTCTTTTGGATGAATGTAATAAAATGAGGGCTACAACACAAGCCAATCAGTCAATAAGAGAACTTCCCTCACCCTCCTCACCCTCTTTAGATTTATTAGCTCAAGATAGGGAGACCTTGGCATTAAGAATTCAGAGTTTGAAGAAGGTGCAAACAGAAAAGGATAATGTCAGGAGAGCTAAGGAGGAAACTGTCAAGGTGGAAAATGATATTTTTGATGATGATCTAAAACATAGGGTTGCTAAGATAGTCAACAAGGCGGATAATGTTTTGGATGTATACAAGAATATTCATGAAACAAATAAGAAGTATTTGCTAGTTCAACATGCATTCCAAACTAAATGGAGCAAGTGGAGTACCAAAGCTAGAGAATTAAAAGAAATGATGCCTTAGATGCAAGAGGACCCTGAGGCTCCAACCAACATCCCTGATCTATTAAAGGAAATTTATTTTCTAAGTGAGATTACAACGTTCCATGGCAAGCTAGGCATGCAATTACATAATAAGTTGAAAATGTTTAGAGATATGGAAGGGAATGGTATTCCCAAGAGATTAATTGATGAAGGTTAATTGAAGGATTTTATTGCATGGAAAGATGAGTTGGGAGGACTACTCTCACATTTTAAGCAAATGCCCAGTCTCACTAATTACACCATGTTGAACCCATCTATTGATAATATGAAAGTAATTGAAGTGGGGATGGACACATTTGTCAAAGAGGCTTAGATACTGATTGATGCAAGATACAATCAACATAATACAAAAGTGCAAAATTTGTTGGACATGCAGTGGCCAACTGAGGAGGAATATAATACATGGCTCAAAAAATTCACAGATTAAGCCTATGATGAAGTATTGTAGAATATTAAATCCTCTCAGATAATTGATGACAAATGTGATGATTTGGATGGTGTATGCTTTCTCACTCTTTTTATTGTTCTCTTGTTTTAAATAATTTTGTTGACTGGGTGTGCATGTGGAAGAAATTTTTTCTTTTGGAGAAGATGTTTTGGTGTTCCTACAATGATGAAAGATGCCTTTTGGAAGGCGGGAGGATCTTCTTCAGTGAATGGAAATAATTTTTGTCTTATATGTTTTCCCCCCTCATCAAAATGAAAATGTAACCACTTGGGGAAGTTTTGAAATTCAAATTCAAATGAATGTGAAATGTAAAATGTGACTATAAGGTGTAATTTGGCCTGAAGCTTGTTGCTCCCATGTTTCTATAAATGGGAATTCAAGGCCAATTGCGCAGGTCTTTAGTTGGAGAAGTTTTTGAACTCATGTAATGGGATTTTTTATTTCAAGCACAAAGGAATAAAATAGTTTTGAGTCTTAGGTATGAATTCTAGTTTGTAATAGGCACAATAGTTTTACAGTAGTAATGGAATTTGAATGAGAAATGAAAATTATAGAACAATTTCTCTCCTATGTATTTTGTCACATGAATTATGAATAAAATGATCAAGGATCTTTTATTAGTCTTCAGTAGTTTTGGTTGGATGTGTTAGTGTAATTAATTATTTATTACACTAGCATATGTTAACTTAGGTATTTTATTTAATTAATTAAGTCCTAGGTTGCATTAATAATGGGGCCATTACCCTTTCCATGTTTGTAGGAGATAAAATTCCTTCTAGAAGATGAGTTGTCTTTTCTAGAACTTATCTCTTATCATTCCCTAGGTAGGTAGTTAGGGTTTACATGTTGTCCCATGTTGTTAGATCAAGACACATGGCAACATCATATTGCATCTTGTATATCACTCATGCCTATATATTCAAGGCATATGTACATTTGTAATATATTCTAGATATTAATCAAATAATCTCCATTTGCATGCCCTTAGTTGCAACACTTTATGTGTGGGTGAATTTATTCTTGGAAAAGGTCATCTTGAATATTGCAACTTTAGAGACATTGTGCATCCATCATGTCAACATGGTATTAGAGCCATTCCAGTGAAGATTCATCCCAGGATCAAGAAAGTTGGGCTAGTGTTCTTTGCAGGCTTGAAGGTTTCCATTGTAGGATACTTGACTCCACTTGGGGACCAAGCTGATTTTTGGAGCAGATTGAGTCAGATCCAAGCTCTCCATTGTCTTCAAAAGGCCTCAAAACCCTAGTATCGCCTGTTCATTCATCAAAATTGGATATATCAACCCGAGAGCCATCAGAGGTATTTTAGGGTTTGCAAAATCAACTAGTACGATCTGTACAAATTTGTAGTAAATAAAATTATCACTGTCAGTTGTCCTCTGTGGCAAATTTTTTATTCACAGGATATTTTTCTTTTCAAAAAAAATTGGGCTAATCTCTATATTGTATGGAAATAAAATATATTCGACAATTTCTATAGTTTGCAAAAAATTTAATTCAGAAGCAACCTGACATTAAAATACTTGGTTGGCATCGATTTATTTTCATCGGTTATAGTTCTATTGGCTTTGGTATATCATATTTGCTTGATATATTTTTGCAGACTATATAATTTCGGGCTATATTTCTAATCTTTGTCGGCATTAAAATCATAGGGTTTGATTTTCCATTGGGCTTATTTAATTTTTTCCTATCGGCATTCTTCTAAAGTTTTGTAGATTAAAATTTTATTCTATCAACATTTAAAATTTGGATTGCTTCTGCATCATCCATTTTTTTTGTTTTGTTGGCTCTTCATCACATAGTATGCAGAGGATCTGTAGTTGTCGATTGCATTTTTTGCTGGCAGGAGGAAGTACTTTGGTGGGCGCAATTGGGGGGATCGTCCCATCACCTGCTTCTATCGTTGGCTCATTCCTTCACCAACACCATTCATTTTTTATTCGTCAGCTTGATCTCACCTTGGCTGCCTGTTGCTTTCTGTTGGCCCCATCTTGACCAAGCTCCCGCTGACGGTTGCATTGGCTCCACCCAATCCAAGTGGCTCCACCTTCAAACCCGGTCACTCTGCCCAAGCTACTCAGACCCGCTGCCGCTCCTAGGAGGGGAGCCTTTTTTTTCTAGATTTAAGCCTTGCAGTCATATTAGCGACTGGGGGCCAGATTTATTTTAAGCCCGGGTGTGAAAAAATTTGCACCTATGTAACCTGCAGGCCCTCAAAGGGAATATTTTTTCAAATCGCCATATCTTCTCACCACAGTGTCAAAATTTGACAAACAAGATATCATCGGAAAGAGGATTCTACCTACTTTCCAGTGGTGACATCCATTTTGCATAATTTTTCTACCAAAAAAATCTACACTCAATTGAAGTCAGAACCCTAATTTGGACATAAAGGCTCATATCTTCTCAACCATTTATCAAAATTCGATGATTCTAATGACATCAGGAAGGTATTGTAGAGATTTTTTCATTAGTCTATTCACTTTGATCAGTTTCAGCTCCAGGTACTCTTGCATTGGTTTTGTTCAATTTGGTGCATTTTTTCAATTACTTGGATATCCTCAAGCTTGGGAAAAGGATTTTTGCATTGGGTGGCATCACTTCAGTTGTATATCATCTTTGTAAGTTTCTATTTGATATTGAAGGTCATTGTCTCTATATTTTTTGGAGAAGTTTGATAGTACATTATGGGGCTTGCATATACTCCTTCTCTGGTTATGTTGCACAAGGGAAAATATAAACAATGGCAAGATGGGATCATCCACCATCTCCAATCACTTGAATTATTGCCACATCTGTATGGTATAATTCCCCATCCAAGTGAAGGTATTCATGAACTTGCTTGGATTTTTTGTAGATACACTGTCTTAGAAATCATTGCAATCCAAGTTGATTGTGATGTTTTGAATTCTATTGATCATTGTGATTGTCCTCATATCCTTTAGACTAAGATTTGGGAGCTATATGGAGATTCTAAAACTCCTCCATTCCCTGATGATCATGATTCAGAATGTTATTCTTTAGATCAGGTACCCCATGATGATATTTCTATTCAAGAGCTTTCAGATTTGGATTGGCTTGAATCTTCCGAAGAGGTTGACAAGGATTCTTCAGATGTTCCTTCTTCTCCATAAGAGAGTATTGGTATCCCTTCACATTCAATGATTCCTTGTCCAGAGTCATTGATTAAAGCTTCCATCATCTGCATTCATTGAGACAAATTCAATTTTCCAAATTTGAAATCACAGGATGGCTTTGTTTTTAGGGATTGTTGACTTGGATATTTCTACAGGTTTGGAGGAAATTCTTGAGGGGATATCACTCCTCTAATCAGATCCTACTTTGGATATTTTTCTTGAGCCTCCACATTCCTTTGTCTCAACCTTGATTGGGGATCCATTGACTACCTTGGAGGAACTTTTCTTCTCTTCAAAGATTTCCTATATGAGACTTCTTCCCTCTCATTTGATTCAGGAGTTGGAGTTTCCTCAACATCTACCATTGGATTTGCTTCTTCCTAGTGGGAGACATGTTGTTTGGACACCTTTGTTTCTTCAGACATCTTTCAATGGTTTTGATTGCACTTCATTTAGGGGGGCAATCTAGTTTCCATCTATTCCTTCAATGGAAGGATCATAGTATTGTAGTATTTGGATCTTATTCAACATCAGTTTTCACATTGTCCTGGTTTGTCACCCTCTTCATTGATTGTGGAATCTTCATCTTACTTGCGCATGGAGACACATGATTAATTCTCATAGACATTTTCATTCCCATTCATTGATACCTTCCTTCAATTCCTATCTAGAATGGGAAGCTTCCCTGCATTTGCACTTGGTTTTGTTTCTTCTAAAAGGGATACAAGTTGTTTCTCGACATTGGATCATGCTTTGTCTACAAGCACTTACCATTTTTGCAGGTGATCACATGTTCTGGGGGGGCTATATAGTCTCTCTATTTCCCTCCTATGGTGGGGCTATTGATTGTATTGTATCCATGTGACAGATGGTGTACTTGGGGGTATTATGGAGTCCTCCATCCTTCCTCACTTTTTTGCATTTCATCTCCTTTTTGGAGAGGGGTTTTCTTCCCACTGGGTTTTCCCCTTTTCTCCATTTGTGGGAGATTAGTTGCATTTTCATATCATTTGTAAATGGGTACCTAATATGGCCATCATGTATCCAGGACCCATCATCCATTGCATAATCATTGCATTTTTTATTTCCTCCCGAAGTTGCACTTATAGGGGGTGTTAGTGTGATTAATTATTGATTACACTAGCATAAGTTAACTTAGGTATTTTATTTAATTAATTAATTCCTAGGTTGCATTGATAATAGGGTCATTACCCTTTCCATGTTTTTATGAGATAGGATTCCTTCTAGAAGACGAGTTGTCTTTTCTAGAACTTATTTCAATCACTTTATCATTCCCTAGGTAGGTAGTTAGGGTTTACATGTTGTTAGATCAAGACACATGGCAACATCATATTGCATCTTGTATATCACTCATGCCTATATATTCAAGGCATATGTACATTTGTAATATATTCTAGATATCAATCATATAATCTCCATTTTCATGCCCTTAGTTGTAACACTTTCTGTGTGGGTGAATTTCTTCTTGGAAAAGGTCCTCTTGAAGGCCGCAGCTTCAGGGACATTGTGCATCCATCATTTCAATAGAATGTACATGGTTTTGTCTCTACTTTAATTCAAATAATTAATTAAATACTTTGATGAGATCATAGGTTTATGTGATTAAGTATAAGGATTAATAAGTAGTTTATGTTCTGGGAGATCTTGAGTTGTTTTATTGCAAGGCAATAGCACAATAGTCTATGAATGCTAAGTTTGGATTGTTGATGTATTACAGTTTGCTGCAAATTTGAATCTGTCACCCATGGATAAAGCATTTCTTTATTAATTTGGTAATATTTGATGTAATTGAGTTAGTCTCTCCTTTCAAAGAATAAATCCATATAGAAAATATTTTATACACCTCAAATTTTTGTAAAGTTTCATGAGGAATCATCCATTCCCTGCTTTAGGTGGTCATTTGTTAAATAATTAGCCAAATTCTTTAGGATTTTCATCTTACAAATTATGGGAATGTATTTATTGTTCACAATGTTTGTGGTAATTTGGCACAAGAGTATCATTTAAAACATTGTAAAGATCACCCTCTCGGGCCTTGTAGAGCCTGAAGCACAGAGGGAAAAAGCCTAGCAAGCATTCACCTAGTTGTTGGCCAATCATCACCATTACTGATCATTGAATTATGGAAAAATCATAGGTAATGGTTGAGTTTAAGTTTGGTTCTTAAAAAACAACCTATATCACATACAAATTTTTATTTTCATAATTTTTTTTTTAATTCCTCCCTCTTATTTGACCAAAAATTAAATTGTGTGCTCATTGATCCTACATGACATACAATAGACTATAGGGATTTGACAAGGCCTATTGTGGCAATATCATTTAACCTTGCAATCAATTCTTCAAGTTATTTTTTGTTGTTTTCTAGTTTCCCTAGAATATTTTTTTGTGTTCGTACAAGATTTCTACGAATTAGGGGAGGAATTTGGTGTTGTTATTGTTCATGAGGGTCTTCATGAGGAGGTGATTGAGAATTTTTAATATTTGGAGGTGGAGATTCATTTCCTAGAAATTAAAAGAAAATTTAATTAAAAAACCTAATTCAATCTATAATTTAATTCAAATTTGAAACTAAAAACTAGAAATACATACCTCTTCCACCTATGTGACATCTTGGTGGCATCTTCGCGAAGATTCACAAGATCCAAGTGAAAAAATCTGACTCTATTTGGCATGCGCGGGTTGAGAAGAGGAAAAACGTGACACTTGAAATGTTGAAAATGCAAAATGAGGGTAAAGAGTTAGGTTTTTTTTTAGCTTTTCTCATTTGGTGTGTGCCAAATTTGGCAGTCGTCAAATGTGCAATTTTGTTTAAAACATGAAAGTGGCACCTTTTTTGTGTCACAACTTTGTGCACATACCTTTATCAACAATTATACTTTCACATTCAAGTTCATAAAATGGTTTGAATAAACAAGTATATTCATATTCACATCAAAGATGAACCTAATATCTATCTTCTATAATATAATGACATATATAATTATACCTTATATACTCAAACATCCCTAGCCCAAACATTGATCTTTTTGTTTCAATAGTAATCATAATTACCTATAATTTTAGATAATAATTTATCCATTTTCAGATGAAGATAATAATTGTGTGTGTGTATGTATTTACATCACCATACAACATAAATAACATTCATATACGTATTTAATGTATATGTACATATGTATAGATTCTATAGACATATACACCCATATAAGTGCATATATCATTTTAAAACTTTATCATAGATAATTATATTATAGAAGAGAAGGCATAATATACAAAAAAAATCCTTCCATAACTAGATAATAAGTTGTAAAATACCTTAGACTTTTGGTATGTTTTATGGTCAACTATTTATAATAATTGCATAGAGCATGTAGACTTGTTGATGGTCCATTTTCCATCAAATACTCATTATAACTACATACCTATCAAAGATAACAATATTCCCAATTAATTATAGTCTTGGTAAGGTTGATACATTATACACAGTATTCACCTTATTCTTTATCAAGATAAGATCCTATTAACATCATTTATAAAAGGCCCAACCTAATAAGGCTTAGTTTTATTGACAACATAAAATAGTAATGTTTACAACAACCATTCCTAATTTTGGATTAACATAATCTTACCCAAACACAATTCTCATGAAGCTCCTATAACACATGCCTATATGGCCAAACACATCAATAGCAATGTTTGGATAAGCACTAGTCTATATAGTTGAACACATCATTTAAAAATCCTTAGATAAACACTATATAAGGCTAAACATATCATTAATAATTCTTGGATACAAAGCACATTTTATATGGTCAAAATTAAACACTTGTCATATATGGTTATATAAAGAAATTATAGTTCTCTTTTACACTCAACCCTTTAAGATCCTACAAAATATTTGTAATGCTCAAATAAACATAGAACTATGCAGTCTTACAAAACAATTACTAATCTCAATTAAACATAGACCAATATGATCTTACAAAAAAGTTACTAATCTCAACTAAGTATAGAACTAAATAGTCTTTCCAAATGATTATAGTACTAAAACATTAAACACATACATGAATAGGTCAAACACACTTTCAATTCATAGGAATCTCATACCAATATAATGGTCAAAAGATTTAACAATAAAAACACTTATATTGCAAACCTATTCATAAACAAGGTATCAACAAAGCTCTCAAAATTCACAGACATATTTAAAGGTTGATAAAAAATTAACATAAATTTACATTTCCCATGCCCTATATTCTTATTATGTTTAATATTACCAATGAATGATAATGGTAGACCCCGTAGTCGAATAAAATATCTTTCAGGCCATGTTTAATTTATTTAAACATGCAATTGATGATTAGTGGAGAGGGCCCAGTAGTCGTGCACCCAACTTCGCGCTTCTAATTATCCTACGTCGAAATTTCAAATCACTCCCAATTTTTTACAACTTACTTGGCAAGTTCTCTGCTTATAACTAAGGTTTCAGGGCCACATCATCAAATATGATGCCACATCAACATGCGTTTTTGTCAAGGTGTCCAAAAAGGCTCCAAAAAATAGTGAGACCAATTCTCGTGCATTACATCATGAGTAGTTGAGCGCTGATGTGGTATCACATGATTGGTTGCTTTTTAGATCAAAAGCATACATTTTGTTTAATTATGGGTAGTCAAATCACAACTATTGGACATTATATAAACGACTATTGGGTATTATATTTACGATTGAGTGCGCAACTATTGGACCCCGCACGACTATTGGGCCCTCTCCCCTAGATAATTTTTAATATCCTTATATTTGAATAAACCCTCAATCGGTGTACAACCACTATAGAGGTTATAGTTTTACAAGGAAAAGTGAAAAGACTCCTCAAAAATCATATGATCTTCGACATATTAAAATGTAAGGCCTTTCACTATTTCAAAATCTTGGGTGAGCTCTATATCATTGGGAATCAAATTAGTGATTACTTGCAAGAGAAATGAGTAAATGCCCTACTTTAAATGATTTTAGCTCAAGTGGGTCTAGGAAATAATGATATGTCATTTTTTCAGCATATTAAAATTATGTGAATTTGATTCATTAATTTCAAGTCTATTGGCTCACTAATTTTGAGAAAAAATCTAAAATACTTGTGGGAGAGGGAGATCACCTAACACCTCCTTGATTGGTGTGTGTGATGATAATTTATTTGGCTACTAATGATAGGCGCTTTGTATTTATCATATAGAAATTTGTGAAAGAAATGACTATTTATTAATGTTGCTTGTGCCTCATAATACACAAATATTTGGGAAAGGGGGGATATTAATGATGCAAAATACTACTATATTTTTAGGATATTAATGATGCAAAATACCAATATCTTTTTAGGCTTCAATATAAAATATAATTATTTTCTACCTTAATAATCTGTATATATTATTGTTAAAATTATTTTAGTTTTTTAATATAGTTTCTTGACAATTAAGACTAGTATATATGTTAAAGAGATGAACAAATGAATCACACAAAATATTCTAAATGTCTTTTCGATCTTCAAAAATCAATTGTAGTATTTTAAACTAAGGCTTATTCTTTTCTTTTTATCACACAAGGTGGCAAAGCCTAAGGTCAAATCCTTCAACATGTGATGTTTCATGTGATACAAAAGATTTGTGAGGTTCATTTTATCAATCATTTGATAGGTGTGATATAGCGAAAGCTTCTTTAAGTAAAAAATGTAAGGATGAAGATGGTAATATGTTTGAAACTGTAAATCTTGTTGGACGTGATTAGAGTAATGAAAAATGGTTTTGAAAGAGTGTTGATTTGAATATGGTGAAAATAATGGGTTATGAAGGTAATGGATTAGGAAAACATGGTCAAGGAATTAGAGAACCTATTGAACCAATAGTGAGACCAAATTATGAAGGTCTTGGATATATTTTGGGTAAAAGAGATAAAAATGATGTTACATGTGTTACAAATTCAACTGAACTAGCTCAAGGAATGCCATGTATGCAATATTTTTATTGTAATAGACAAGGGCATAGAAAATAAATATGTTGGGACTTACACCCTTGCAACATTTATGGATTAAAGAATCACTTCAAAAATATGTGTTGGAATAGAATGTGGACAAAATAATCTATGATAGGTAGTATTCAAATGAATTATAGATGGGTCCATGGATTGAGTTGGCAACATGTTACAGGTATGTTCAGAAATTTGTATAGGTATAACTATTCATGTTTTAAGGACTTAGATTGAATTGGGGCAAGGAAGGACATGTGCGGAGCATAATAGAAAAAAAGTATATATCGTAGTGGAAGAGGGGATGACAAGAGATTCTACCACAAAAGGAGAAGTAATAAATCATACCACAATAAAGGAAGTGTTGATAAGGAAATAGAGAGTCTAAGGGTAGTATGTGTGAAGAAAGAGCTCGATATTGTGAACCATTTGAATCTAGACCTTGCACAAACACAATAAACATGCAAACAATTAGATCAAACACAAGGTTAGAAACAAATGATTCCTCAAGAAATCAATTTGAAATTTGCAAAAGATAAGAAATGAAAATGAAGAACACAAATGAAACAATTAAATCCTATCTAATTCAAGCAAACTCTTGATCTCTTGAGGGAGTTGGTGCCAATTTGATGTGGAAATTGGCCCTTTCCCAACTCCTTTTGCAAGCTTGATGATGAACAAATGAAGAAGAATGAGAAGAGAGTGATCCACTTGATGAAGACTTTGAATGTATGCTCCAAGCTAAAATCTGCAAAAAACCTAGCTATGATTCAATGAGATGGATGAGAATTGCTAAGTATTTTAGCATGGTAACTTTGCTTGAGATGTGGATGATCAAATGCATGGTGAAGCATTCTATTTATAGAATGTTGAAATGGAAACAAAGCCAAAATAGAGCAATGTGGGACAAAGATTTGGCCAATGGCAAAATGCCACTTGTCCAAATGTGATTAGATGAGGAATGAGCAAGTTTTGACAAATGTGCCAATAAATGCATTTTTGAATTTGAATTTTGAGAAAAGACATGTAAGAGGGGGAAAGAAAATTGCATTGAATGCCACTTGGCTCAAGGCAAGGACATGTAAGAAGAAGTAAATGCCTTGTTGGAAGGACTTGTAAGAGAGAGTAAATGACATGTTGGAAGGACATGTCATTCAAATTTTGAATTTGAAATAGAAGAATATTCTCCAAAAGATGCTTTGTTGAGGGAAAATGAAGATTTAATAAATCAATAAATTGATTTATTTGTGCAAGTGGAGATATCTAGAGAATGCAAGTGGGTGAGATTAGTATTTAATCATGGTTAGATTAAATAAATGATGATTATGTTAGTTTAATGATGATTAGGTGAGTTGACTTATTTTGACTTAGATTTTTGGATTAATTTAAATCAAACAAGAGAGGAAATGATTTAATGAGTTTAATTAAATAAACATGTTTTGATTATTTAATTAAAGAGATTGATAAGATTAAAATTAAATAAGATTTTAATTTATTCAATTTAATAGATAGACTTTAGAGATTTAATTAAATAAAATTAATTATTTAATTAAAATAGGGATAATTAGATCAGATGAATTGATTTAATTAACAAGGGAAAGTGACTTAATTAGACAAAAATAATTTATTTAATTAAGAGACGAATATTGATGAATTTAATCAGATAAGAGAATTTGATTAAACAGTTAGACCGAGGGATGATTTAGGAAGAAATGATGTTAGTAGATCAGAGTTAGATGCGCAATGTCAACTTGTACATTTTGCGTGTCTACCGATATATATACCATCACTATGAGGTAAGTTGAGGAGGTAAATTGAGGTTGATAATTCTAACATTTGTTATGGGTATGTAGAATGAGGTGGAACTTGATTTGACGGGCAAGAAGCACCGTAGAGAGAGTTCAAGGAAGTTTTGGTTGATTGAATGCTAAATTGAGGTATATTACAAAGAGTAGAAGTTTTATCAAAGTTGGTTGTCCTTGAGTATGTAGTAAAATTGTTGAAGAGTAGGAGAGTTAATTCCAAGTCCTTGAGGTTGTGTTTTTGAAGGTGATATCTACATCAAGTAAAATTTTGATCCTAAGGCAGCTTGTAGAGGAGACCTGTATAAACTACCGACTATTAAGGTAGTGGAATGATTTGTGATAGATTATCAAACTCATTGAGTTGATGCATAATCAGGCCATTGGTCGAGAGATAATTGAGGATGTATGGTTGGGCAAGTGAGAGGCTCACTTTTCAATAAAACTCAAGAGTCTGATGCAGGAGAATCTAAAAGGAATGGAAGTCATTTCAATTGATTTGGAATATTTTTTGTCATTGTGTGTTATATTGTTAGTTACCAAGGGTTATCATTGGAGGCTATCGCAGTTGATTATAGGGACCCATGGTTTGGAGATTAGCTGGAGCTGATTAAGAGGCATGACATATCCAAAATTTAAAAGATTTGGTTTATTGCAAAGATATCTAGAGGCATCAAAGTGGAGACTATGTTCCTAGCTTATAGGAATGATGACTATATAGAAGTTTAGGAGTTCACACCAACAATTGGAGACATCTACCAATGAGAAGAAGCGTGTGATAATGAATTGGGTCCAGTAGAGCTTATGATATGAAACACATGGTGCTATTTCATTCCTACATTATAATAGGTGATTTGGGATTGAGGTGCTTGTCTGGTTAGCTACATGTTACATGTACCCTAAAGTTTTTAATTGGCCTTTGGCCAACATAGATTATCTTGGAGAGTTGTGGATGGTATATAAGCATGACTTGGAATTGTTTGAAGGAAAAGGAGGGAAAAAGAAGAATGGTGGAGTGTGGAAAGAAAGAGAGAAGGAAGAGTTGGTCGATAGAGATGGAAGCAATAGTAGAATAAGTAGGATGAGTGATTCAATATGGAGAAAGACATGTTATGCAGAGGTGATGTTGTGTTTTATACTTTGTGTATGAACCTATTGAAGTCTTGGGTTGTGGCCTATGGGAAAAGAAGTCATAGTGGCAAATGTAATGTGTATCAAGTTTTGAGAATCTAATATAATAAGGATAGTTCTTTTGGAGGCTAGATTTTTCCATTTTAGGGTTTTCCCAAGATAAGTCTTGTGTCTTGTGGTTGTGATATGTTGAATTCTCTTTTGATCTTGTGTGTACTATTATATTCTATTGTGGTTGTGGGTTGGATTGTTAAGGCTACACGATTGGGCAGTCCTTTCCTTGGACCTTCCATCTATGATTGCATCAAATTCTATATCCATAGGTTGTCATATCTACTTCTAACAATTTGATTTTAAAGAAGTTAGATTGGGGGTATTCTAATATTCCTTCTAATCTCATTTCTAGGATGAAATCTTTAAATAAGGAAAATAGAGTTGGTAAATGGTCTCCTCCATTAGGTATTTTTGAGATTAATATCGATGGTTTTTCACGAGGTAATATGGGTGCTATAGAGATTGGTGGAGTTGGGAAAGATACTGTTGGATCAATTCACTTATTTTTCTCTTTAGTTATGGAGATTAGTACTAATAATGAAATGAAGGCTCGGGTTGTCCTCGTGGCTATGGAGAAAGCTTGTGAACTAAGTTGAAAAAATGATATATATATGAGATGGATTTTATAATAGTGAAAAAAAAAACATCTTCTTGAAGGTTAGTTTTGTATGTGGAGCAAATTCTTCCCTTGTCACCAAATTTTGATTCCATCTCTTTTATTTATATTCCTCAAGAGTGAAATATTGTTGTTGATTGTTTGGCTAAATAGATGTTTGATGTTAATCGTAACTAGAATGTTATGGACTATAATTTCTTATCTTCAAATTATTCTCTTAGACTTCTAAAACTCTTTTAGAATGATTTAAATTGATGGTTTATCTTTTTATTTAGGTTGTCTACGTCTTTTTAGTTTTGTGAATTCCTGTGAGTCCTTGAAGTAGTGGGTTTGTAGTAGACTTTAAGTTAAATTCCATTCTTTGCCAGCCACTTTCCACTACCTGGGCGAAGATCGGAGCTTCTGAAACACAGTATCAACACCCATAAATATGTATTGGGAAGAGATTTTTATCAGATATTATAAGTTTACAACTCCATCGTAGAAATATATGCAAAGGAGGAAGACAGATGTGTTGGTAGGATATATTCGAAAATGGGTCTTTGTTTAAAAAGGCATTAAAAACTTTCGAGCAAATGCTACCGCCATAAGCTGAGTAACACTGCACATTTCCCACAGCCTGCAAAAACATGGGAGATTTAAAACAAAGAATGGACATCCACCTAAGTATAAGGAAGTTGGATTTCTGTACTCTCTCGGACAAAAGCATATATGAAATGTGGTATCCTGGACGTCATGATTTGTAAATTGTATGCAAACGTTGAAGTATAGACAGGGTACATGAGGCATTTGACATGAATGCCTCTGAGAGCAACTCACAAAAAGAAATGATTGCAAGATTTATACAAAATGGACTTGTTGAAATGGTTTTTGGAATTTTTAAGAAAATGCAATTTGTAGTTGTGAAATTAGTAGCCTCACTTCCTCACCAAAAATTAGAGCTTTGTGACCTGGTATGAACTTATATCAAAGCCTACGGAATAGTAGAATTTGTCTGAAATTTTTGTTGCAATGGATGAATAAGTGTGTAAACATGATTTGGAGGTTTAGTTATTATGGAATTGAAGGGTGATGTCAAGCGCTTTAGGAAAATTTATCGCCAACACTTCATCAACGGAAAATTGACCGTCAGCAATTCATCGTGGTGGAAAATTCACCAAGGAAAATTTACGGTCAAGTAAAATTCACCGCCAACAATTCACAACAGAGAAATATTTTTTACTATATATATATATCGAAAACTTTGATTTTATTAAAAATATTAATACGGTTAGTTCTGCCGCGGTGAATTGCTGACAGTAAATTTTACTTGACGGTAAATTGCTGATAATGAATTTTCCATATACCGATGTCAAGATAATGGATCCTTCCAGTTCTTGAGTTTTTAATTTTGTTAATGGTATTACTGGTAAGGAAGGTGTTATTTATAGGAGGCATGCAGGATTGTGTTTTGAAACCCAAGGATTCACTAATGCAATCAATTAACTCACTTTCCCATCTAGTGTTGTCTCTTCTAGGAAACTTTACAAGCATTTAATGGTATGTAAGTTCTTTGTCGATCACTTGATAGGATAAAGAATTTCATCGTACTCTATATAGCTTAATCATGGAATTCAAGGAGAAAAAAAATTACAGAAGTTGAAATAAAGATATAATCATACGTGGGGTATAAGCCAATGGAGCCCTTAATTTTTGGAATTATCCTACATGGATGAGGGACTGTGATGCCTAAGACTAACCTAACTCAATAAAAGTGATTGTATAGAGTGCATTTAGTAGTAGATATTATGGGATGGCCTCAAAGACTCGTGGACAAATGTAAAGAATATGAAATCCTCGTGCCTATTTAAAATCATTTGGATGTTGTGTCGATAATACATTGAATGGCATACTTAAAAAATAAAGTTCAGTTCAAGAAGTGAGGTGACCTTTCTAAATTGAGGCCATTAACTGAAAACAAAAAATGAAAATGGAACAATTTTTGCATATTTGGAATTTCAACTTGGGAGTTCTTCTCTGATTGTACAAGTAATCTAATAGTAGAAGGGGAGACAATTTGTTTCAAGAATCAGCATCTACAGATGTTATCATGATATGTTGGACAAAATGGTTTTGAAGAATGATTTCATATAACCAAATATTTGATCAAATCCCATGACATTAGTATGCCTATCAAAGTTACACAAAAAAAATTAATGTTTTATCATTAAGTTTTTATTTCTAATGTTTATGATAATAATCTTTAAAAATTAATTCGCATAAATGTATTGTATGTTAGCATTTGCAAACCTCAAAGAGGGTAGTTTAGTAGTTACAAGAAAATGGAAAACATTTCTTATAAAAAGTGAAGTTGTATCATTGTAAGGGGGTTACATAATTAGTTATGAAATTGAGGATTGTGATTAAAGATATTTTTTACAAGCATGCAATAGATTGTACAAGGAGTTTTATGGGACTTTGAGCCCATCTATAGAAAAATAAAGGAATTTCTAAACTATTTATGTGTTCAAGTTCTTCTAGTGATTTTGTGTCATTCTTAAGTCTGATGTGAAGTCCCTTCTTTGTTGATTATCTTCATTAATATGCAAGGAAAGAATTGAAATTGTGTTAAGTTTTGAAGGAACTTGATGAGCAATCTATAGATTGTTATCTCTCTCTCTCCATGAATTTTTATGTCATTGTTAAGTCTACTATAAAAATACATTTATTATTTCTTTCAAGTTTGTTTCATGAAAAGTACTTAGTGTTTGAATCTTCATTTTTCTTCTTATTGTCATGATTCTAGGGTTAAAATATAATTCTTATTTAACTTTAGATACTCTCCCTCTTTTTTTTCTACTATTTCCCCCCATTTGTTCTCAAGGAATCCATAGGTAGTTTTCTTACATTCTTCATCTAGGTTTTCTTTGTATGTTTTCTATTTTTCATTTTTGTCCCCTTTTGTCCTTTCCAATAAAAGTACATAGAAATCTCAAAATGCTCCCGTCTTATTAGGGAGTTACCATTGTCAAAAATAAAGAAAAAATGCAAATTTAATGGAAGTTTCTTTAGTTGTTGTGAATATATGTTGCTACCCATTGGGTGAGAAATGTTGATTTCAATGATACATCATTACAAAAAGAAATTCACCGATAGATCTCAAGTATTATAAGTGTATATTTTTTGAATATGATGAGCACATCAATGGTTATAACCTTTGGAATCCTCTAACCTTGAAAATATTTTATTCTAAGGATGTGATTTTTAAATAATTTAGAATAGTTTTTGGTCTGGAACAACCAAAGAAAATAAAGAAAGACAATTCACTTTGAGACAAAAATTGACAAACAAAAAAAATGCTCATGTCAAGTCTAAAATTAGAGAGAAAGAAGATTCAAGAGAGCTTATTGTTGATGAGATCTATGAGACAAAAAAAACAAATAGACAAATATATCCCACCAAATTTGTGTTGTGTATTTTTTTATCTTGTATTGATGACAAGCTTAGATATGTCTAGGAAGTTTACTCTTCAAAAAAATATGAGCCTTGGATGGAGTCCATGTAAAGGAGTGTGATACCTAGGATCGTGTGAGTTTACTTGGGAGAAGAAAGCCCATTGGGTGCAAGTGGGTGTTTACAAAAAAAATAGAGTAAATAGTATGTTGGAATGGTTCAAGACTATATTGATGGAAAAAGGGTACTCCCAAAAAAAGGAGTTGATTTTGGTGAGATATTTCTCTTGTGGTTAAGCTAACCTCCATAAGATTCCAAATTTTTATCACTACTAGTTGTGATTTTAAAGTAGAGCAAATTGATGTTAAAATTGTACTTTTATATGGGGATGTTGAAGAGGAAATTTATGTGATAGCCTAATGGTTTTGTGGTGAAGGGAAAGAAAATTTTGGTTTGCAATTAAAGAAATCATTATATGATTTTGTAGACACGTAAAATGTATTGATTGACATTGTGCATTTGATCCTAACTACTAACACCATTTCATCCTAAATCATCCCTCAGTCTAACCATTTAATTGAATAACCTGTATTTGATTAAATTCATCACATTTCATCTCTTAATAAAATAAATCAATTTTATCTTGTTAAGTCATTATCTCTCGTTAATTAGATAAACCATTTTATTTAATTAATTCCTAAATCTCTGTTTTAATTAAATAATTCATTTTATTTAATTAAATCTCTATAGTTCCTATATTAAATTAAATAAATCAAACATTTATCTAATTTAATCAAACATCACCCCCTTTGGTTAAATAAATCAAAATATTTATTTAACTAGGTTTTAATCATTTTCACCTCTCTTTGATTTATTTCAACCCACAAATCTAAATCAATTAGTCAAATCATCTAATCCCTTCATTAAATTAATTAACCTTGATTAATTTAATCTTCTCTCATGTCCCATCCTGCATCTTTTGCCACTTGCACATGAAAATAGAGTTATTTGATTTATTAAATCTCTATTTATCTTCAACATGGCATCTTTGGAGAATATTCTTCAAATGTGAAATTAAAATCTAGGTTGACTTTGTCCTTCCAACAAGGCATTCATTCCCTCTTACAAGTCCTTTTGCATTGAGCCAAGTGGCCATATTAACTCCATTTGACTCTCCCTCCACCTTGCCATTAATATAATTTCAAAATTCAAATATTGGCATTTATTGGTACATTCATCAAAACTTGCACATCCTTGGCCCATTCAAATGTTGACAAGTGGCACTTTGTCATTGGATGAAATTTAGTCCCACATTGCTCTATTTTTGGTATTCTTTCAACTTGTCATTCTATAAATAGAGAGCTCCTCTATTATATTTGGCATCCACAATTTGAGTAAACTTACTATGCTCAAATATTTAGCAATCTTCATCCATACTTTCGAATTTTTAGCTAGGTTATGTAGGTTTTCATTGGAGCATTCATCACCCTTCATCAAAGTGGATCAACTTTCATCATCAAATCATCTTCATTGCATCATTGGAGTTAGGAAAGGGGGAATTTTCACATCAAATTGGCACCAATTCCCTCAAGAGATTAGGAGTTTGCTTTGTTTTAGAATAGGATTTGATGTGTTTTAAGTTTTGTTGTGTTCTTCATTTCATTTCCTCTCTCTCTTTTGCAATTTAAATGAATTTCTTGAGGAATCTACATTCTAGCTTGCTTTCTATCTAATTTGTTGTTTGTTTCTTGTGAAATTGCGAGTTTGGGATCTAGGTTTGTACATTTGGCACTAGAAGGAGGGCAATCTCGTTTTCTAATCATCTTTTTGTCAAAATTTATGTGTTTTTCTTTGTCTATAGGAAAACTCTACCATTGGAAGCTCAGCATCACTATTTAGCACCGTTGGTTCTCTAACGTCACTATATGGAACCGCTGAAGCTTCAAATTGCGATGCCTTTGTCTTCCTGTCCAGAATTTTGAATTCCAAACTACGTTGTTGAACCTATTTTACCTACAAGAATCTTTCAAAAATACAAACTACACCGCTAGCCAAAAGGGCGACACATTCATGCTCACTGGTCTGGTTGTAGAGCAACGCTGATTGATAAGCGACACTATATAGCACTGCTGGTGAAATCAAACTGCGGCGCCTTCGTGGATTGCACCGCTGGAGGGAGTATAAAGTGAAATTTTATTTGTAGCACATGCTTTTTTTCAAATTATGGTTATTTTCTCTATTTTCTGCTTTCTTGACCTCTGTTTCTGTAGGATCAACTGACTTTCTTGTAGGTTGGATCAATCAAAGACGAAAAGGAAGAGAAGCATGATGATGTCCTTTTACAAAAGCAAGTGTTTTTAAACACTCTAATTGTTTGTTTAACACTCTTAGAGGATTTCATTATTCCTCTTAAATAAAAAATTGTCATCTTTTTATGCTTAGGACTTACTAATTTCATTTTGGGCTTTAAAAAGAACCTTTTAAATTCTTGCTACAAAAAGGCTTAAAAAGAACATTAGGACTCAAATTTACTAAAGTTTGTTTTGGGTTTAATAATTGAACAAGGAAAATTGTCACACTTACTTTGGTGCTTTAAAACGAATTCACTTTTGCTTTGTGGATTTAAAATGAACAAGTGTTTGCATTGTTTTGTAATTATGTACAAAAAGTAATGTCATCAAAAGAAATATGCACTTCTCTCACACCTCAGGGAAATCTTGAGAATCAAAAGGATTTTGGTGAAATTAAGTTGTGTAAATAATTTCCCATATACACTTCAATTTGGGTTTAAATTTGAACAAATTATGTGAGTGTGAGTAAATTTATTGCATGTGTTCTCCCTTTATTTCTAAACGAAGGTTGATTGAACTATGAATATGTTCACTCACTTTTGTTTATCTTAGAGGGTCTGCCTTGGGGAAAAAGTACTCACCCCAAGGGAACGACTCAACCGATAACACTCTAAACTTGAGAGTATTTCCAGTCAGGATATAAATGTGGCTATTGGAACAAATGCCAATATCATGTGGTTGGATCTGATGAGAAGGGCAACAATGGTCTCTTGCCACATTGGGTCAACTACTATGAATGAAAGGTCTGAATTAAAACCCTTGTTGTAGAAAGGCCAAAATCCCTATCTATTTGTTGGTGTAAGAACGGTCGTTCTAAAGCCGCCCCACACTTTTATGGTCTTTAGTAGAAATGGAAAGCATGTCATGGGAATTTCATGGGTGTTGATGCTTGGCCGCCCCATATAAGTGAGTGTCGTGGAAGGGAGCTAGTGGGGTCAAGCATCTAACCATTTGCTAAAGATAAGCGTAGCTGGACTTGTCCAAGTGGGGACGCAACAAATATTGTCTTTCACATCATTAAGGTTGTGCTTATTCTTGGTTACAAAATGGTTTGCTTATTCAAAAACATTTGGAAACAAACACTTAACATCATCATCAAAATTTCAAAACCCTTTAAGAGGAAAATACAATTGACCAAATTCATGTGTTATTGCTTGCCCTTAGTATTCACATCCTTAGAGGTTTCTAAACACTTGGATTTACATCTCGATTTGCCTAGTAAAGTTAAACAATAGGTAACCCTTGCCTTAAATTCATCAAATTTCCACATAACATGCTTTGTGGGATTCAAATAAATTGAGACATTGGACATCTAGTTTGGAAATCTAATCAAAAAAGTGTTTGTGGTAAAACAAAATCACTAAGCAAGAATAAAAAAATTGGCTCTCACATGTGTTAATTCCTAATGATTTCCAAGAAAGTCAAAATCCCAAAACAAAAGTCCTTGAGTCAGAGTTCAAAATTTAGGAGTTACACTTGAAAGGTTATCAAGAAATACATTAGGAAGTGCAATCAAAAGCAACATGTCAAGATAAGCAAAAAATTCACAAGATTCTATAGACTCATCCCTTTGAACAATCTAGAAATGTATGCTCAGTTTGAACCACTTCTTGGTTGAAAGGTCCTTAGGATTATTGTATGTTCTTCAATACCGAGGTCTAGTAAACAAGTGTCATTTTAGGTACATCCTAGGATCAAAACCAAACCTTTATCCATCTTTGAACATCAAAACCAAAATCATCCTATCATCAACTCTTCTAAAAGCTTGAAAAAATCCTTTATGTTAAAACTTTGGGAAAATCATTTGAAATCGATCCAAAATCAACTTGTTTGATTAAATGTGTGTAGATGCATCCTTCTCCACATATTTGATCAAATTATCAAAACTTTTGAACAAATTCATCCCTCGATAAACATCCAACATCTTGGGATTTAGGAGTTCGTTATCAAAATCATCTTGTTTGGATAGGAGTGTTTAGATGAATCCTTCTTCTCACACCTAAACAAATTAGCATCTTGTGAACAATTTAACTCTAAGACAACATCCAACCTCTTAGAGTTTATGAGTCCACCAAAATCCAAATCCAAAACAAATAAATCCAAAATCAAGTCCTAAATTTTAAACATACCCTTCAATAGTTTTTCAAAGAGTTCCAAACATCCATCTTACATCCATATCGTTATCATCCTTTGATCTTGGAATCATCCTAAATTTTCTCTTTTGTGCCTAAAGTTAGATCAATCCAAAGAATTAGAGATTCATCTCCTATATTCTTCAAAATTGATCCCTATTTTATGGTGCAGACTAGATCGCAACACAAGAAGAACATGGAAGCCAACAAAGAAACACCCGCTTCAAGTGACCTAAGACAAACAAACTCTGAATTGAATCCCATTGAATCAAGCAATCCTTTAACTAACTTTCTCTCATCATCACAAAATCCACAAGAGGAAAACCAAGAAGAAGATCTTACCTTTGGGATGTCACATGAGGAAATCACCGAAATGATCCAAAATTTGGAGAACCATAAGATCATCAATATCATGGTGATACTTAACCCTTCACTAGATATGCTCAAACTAGCAAAACAAGGGGCTAAACTACCTTGTAATTTCAATGTGAGCTCTATAGTGGAACCATCTTTAGAATTCATGCCTCTAATTTCATCCACACTCCCCATCTCATCTACACCCCCATCCCAAAAAAATCACTCAAAAAATCCCTCAAATCACAACATCTTTTGCTCCAACTCAACCTAATGTTAATAAGGGAAGTGCATTTCTTAATTCCATTCAAACACACCCCCTGTCAATAATCAATACTTGGATGCAAACACCATTTTGGAACAAAACGTACCCCAAAATTCATTACATAAGTATGCCCTTCTCACTTTCCATGACCCTAATGATCCATCATCACCATCATCCTTTCACGCAACACCCCAAACCTCTCTCCCCATAACTTCGCAAGGAGAGGGTGACATGTTTGGACCAGGGGGAATTTTTGACACCACACCATTTCCTCAAGAGATCACATCTCTCACATTCCCACCACTTCCTCCATTGCCACCATCATCCACATCACTACTTGGCTTAGGGCTTCCACCTTTACCAAATATCAATCAAACCAACATTCCAAACATCAATCAAAACATCATGCCAAACTTTCAAAACTTTTCATCGGCATCGCAACAACAGATGAAAACGACACAAGCAATCACCACATCATCAACTACCCCCCTAACATCTCAAAGCATGGTCTCTCAAGGACCAACCACATCAATTGCACCATCTACCAATCAAATCCCAAACACCAACACGACGACGCCTCTAACCACCACAAAAAACACCATCCTGAATCCACCTCCACCTCCACCACCACCAAGCTCCAATATATCAAGCCAATAAAGTATGGCATTATAGGTCGCTCAGCAAGCTGCTTATCAAAAGGAATTCCTACAAGTACAAAAACAAAAATCCGCACAACTAGTTGCTCAACACGCTGCACAACTAGCTGCTCAGCAAGCTGCTCAAGCAACCCAAGCCGCATTACAAGCACAAAAGTTTGCTCAAGCACAAATCTTATTGCAACAACAAGTGGAACAAGCATGGGCCCAAGCACAAGCACAAGCTCAAGCTCAAGCTCAAGCTCAGGCACACGCCCAATATCAAGCACAACAAGCATAGGCACAAGTGTAGTATCTTGCACAAAAACAAGTAGCACAACTACAAGCATATCAACAAGCGATAAAAAAATACCAAGAACAAAAAGAAGCAGTCCAATTAGCATCCCAACAACAAGCGTTGTTGGTGCAACAACAAGCACAACAACAGGCTTAGCAACAGGAAATCCTGGCACAACAACAACAAGACCAACAACAAGCATTGTTTATACAACAACAAGTGTAAGCATACATGGCTCAAAAAAATGTGCAAATACCACCAACCAATCCACCCATCACACCCACCAGTGAACCCCCTTAGAACACCTTCATCCCACCTCCTAATCCACAAAACAATGTGACAACACACATTAGGTTTCTATCGCAACAAGTGCTCGACCTTCAATCAAGATGAACCACAAGAACATCTAGTAACTTATGTCCTTATCCATTTGACCAGAGCCCTGTGATGAAACCATTCTTGAAGGGATTTGAGATCCCCAAGTTTGACAAGTACCATGGGATAGGAAACCCTAAAGACCACATCAAGGAATTCCAGGTTCATTGCATGGAAGTCGCATATGACAATACTTATTTGATGCAACTATTTCCTAGGAGTTTGGTAGACCATGCTATGGAATGGTTCTCTCGCCTACCTACAGGCATCAAGAAATTCCAAGAAATCATAGACGCATTCATCAAAAACTATGCATGCAATATCAACATGGATGTCAGTCTTGAAGAACTCTTCTCTCTGAAATAAGGTAAGAATGAATCATTTGCTTCATTCCTACAACAATGGTGATCCAAGTCCAATCAAAGAAAATGTGACATGCCCAAGGAACAACAAGTGTGCACTATCATATCCAACCTTGATGGCCTCTTGGAATTCCATCTCAAGGTCCAAGGGATCACCACGTATGACCAATTCATTTCCAAGGCGCTCAACATCGAATGAGCCTTTATGACACAACCTAGAGGATCAACTTCATATCCTGAACAACAAAATAATCGCTCACCCACAAATTTCAATGAAAAACATTGAACATGGGAAAGAAACAAAAATATTACCAATGATGGTGTCATTGATGCCAAAGTTGTCATTAGTGCCCCTTGGAAAAACACACCCGCACCACAATAGTAAATCCAAAGCCATCATCAAGCGAACATAACAACACAACAACCAAGTGACCGATAACATCAATGACCAAAGAGGACCACCCCAACGAAACAAGAACTTCACCAAAAGAAAGTACACTACTCTTGGGGAACCACTCAAAGTCATTATGAAGAAATTACTAAACGAAAACCTCATCAAGATTCCCACTTACGAGAACTACCAAGAACCAGATGTTAAACCTCCTTGGTACAATGAAAATCAGCTCTGTGACTTCCACGAAATCAAAGTGCACACCACGAATAGCTGCATGAGACTAAAGAACATAGTCCAAGACCATATTGATCAAAGGATCATAAATGTGGAATAGCCAATAGGAAACCAGAACCTCAAAATACATAAGAATCCGATGCCTAACCATAATAATAATGGGAACAAAACACTGATAAGGGGAAAGGCACCTTCAAAAATGTGAATCATGTGTATGAAAATTATGTCACCTCCCTAGATGAATACTATGTAGTAATCACTATCAAAGGAGCTCATGCCAAGTGTGGAGTCACCACAAGAAGCGGAAAAGTTACTATTGCAGGATCATCTCAACCAAACAGAACTTTCATGTCCAATTCAAAATCTGTTCCCAATGGTTACAATGTCCATGATCATCTAAAAAGAATGCCAACACAAATCTCCATCATGGATTTATTAAAAATATCATCTGCCCACAAGAAAATCCTTGAGGAAGCATTGGCTTCATCCACCATCCCTACAAATCTTGATGCAGAACAATTCCAAGCTATGGTTGGAAATATCATTACCCTGAATCTCCTTACATTCTCTAACTAAGATTTTCCCGCTCAACCATCTCATAATCATGCACTCCACTTAGAGGTCCTAGTGCAGAAAAGTAAAGTCAAGCAAGTCTTGGTAGATGGAGGTGCAGGCTTGAATATTTGTTCCCTCAAACTCATTAAGTAGTTAAAAATCTCAGAGAATTCCATCGATAAAGGAAATGGTATTACAATTAGAGCATATGATGATTAGGAAAGAGTGTTCCAAGGCACAATCAGAATTCCTATTCAAGTAGGGCCAACCATCATGGAAACCACTATCAGGTCTTGGAATTTGACTTTCCTTATAACATTCTCCTAGGATGTCCATGGATCCATGCAATGCAAGTAGTAGCATCAAATTTCTATCAATGTGTCAAATTCACATATGAAGGACAAGAGGTCACCATCCATGGAGATCCTAAACCATTCTCCTATTGCAAGAACCTTGAAGAAAAATACTACAAAATACCTCAATTACCTAAAAATGATGAAGGCCTATCAACACCGTACATTGATCCAACCACTCTCGCATCCACTTTTGTGGCAAAGACACCTTCCATTCCCGCCATCCCCACCATCTCCAATATCAAAGTCATCATCCAGGATAATGGTTGTGGAAACTACATGATTCCCAAAAATGATTTTGTGGTAGAAGAGTTACCACAATCTCCCAGATCATGAGGACGTCTGCAATCAAATGAAGCCTCCACATCTCAAACATCTTTTGAAGAATATCCCAACTTCAGAAGTTGGGGAGATCTCAACCAAGAATTCATAAAGGAGGACCCATCTCATCTTCTATACCAAGATAATAGACCAACAACCAATTTACCAATGGATGATAGAAGCAAAGGTTTGCAAATGATGCTCGCAATGGGCTATGACAGAAACCAGAGCCTTGGGAAAAATGGCAACGGGCTTATTGTTAGAAACCAAGATCTGATTGCAAACCAAAAAAATGACCTTCCACAAAAGAGAAAAATGAAAAAGCAAAGATTTGCATAAAAACATGCAATTTGATATATTTGAAGTACAATAATACAAGAGAAGAGACTTGCTTATAAAAGCAAGCATGCAAAACCCTAATCTTAGCTTGAGAAAAGAGCTAGCTCAATAAGATAAGGATGAAAATAATAAACCTAGGAATTAAAATAATGCCTAAGTAAAGTTATGCAAGGTGTAATAAAATAATTACACCAACACCCCCCCATAAGTGCAACTTAGGGAGAAGCAGATTATTATGCAAATATGAGTCCCGACAACAAGGCCTGATCAGGTACTCATTTACAAATGCAAAGAGAAAGAGGAAAACCCCCCTTCAAAGAGATGAATTGCTGTAAAGAATCACTGGAAGAACTCTGATGAAGCAACACTGGAACTCCAAATACGACAAGCAAGGAAAGATACTTCTATCTACAAGAAACCAAAACGGAATCATAATAATGTGACAACAGACCCGATGCCAAGGAACACTAGAAACTCACATACTGGAACAACCCTGGAATCTGTAAGCAACAGTAGATGAAAATGAACCCATAATGATAACAAAATCTGGAAGCTGTGTCTCTCGATGCCAATGCCAAACTGAAACTAAAACTGCCCCATAAGATGAGTACCACCAAAATTTTGGAACATTAACCATAAAAACATGGCCCTCAAACTGAGAAGGATCTGAACCAATGCGGATCAATAACCATAAAATCTCAATCTGAAGTGTGAACCGATGCAAACCAAAGATGTATCCAGCTAAGCAAGAAAGAGGCCAAAAGAAACAACAAGAAACCAGATATAACCCATGTAAGTTGTCATCAAAACAAGATGAGATCAAAGTGCATGTTGCACACTCTAATCAGATTATTATGCAAAGAAACCCCCCTGATGGAACTTTATCTCAGTTCATTTATTACAATACCCAATGATTGTAAAAGGAGAGAATGCAAAACATGCATAAACTACAGAGAAAATGCAAACCTAGTGCATGAAAACAAAACTGAGTGCATGCACAAACCAATGTTCACATCTGCCTCCATGATGAAGAATCTTCAAATTTGATTTCTGAAAAATCTGTTTATAATGAGTAGACAAAAACAAAAACCTAGAAATTTTTTGAAGCTAAAAATAAAACCCAAAAATCATTTTTTGATTCAGCAAGTAGAAGATGAAGAAATATTTTTTTTAAACCTTTAGCTAGGAGAAAAAAATGACGCGTGATATTTTTTGTACAGCTGTTTTCTTTAGATTCGTGAAAGAAATAAAAAAACTAAAAGATACCTAGATCGGATTTCGACCCTGGCTACAAAACCCAGAAATCATTTTCTTAAAACTGAGTGGAAGCTAGATTTATGAAGCAAAACTAAAAACGGCTCCAATAAAAAATGACTTTCATCAAACCTCAATCTTTTCCAGTGCTTTGAATCGAATGGAAAAACTTGATTTGATCCAAAACGCTGCATAAATATACTTAAGGAGAAAAACCCTTGAGGGACCCCAAACGAACTCTGTAATGATTTTCTCAAAAATCTGAGAAGGGGCTGCAAATCAAGGCTCTCATACCATGTTAGAAACCAAGATCTGATTGCAAACCAGAAAAATGACCTTCCATAGAAGAGAAAAATGAAAAAGCAGAGATTTGCATAAAAACATGCAATTTGATATATTCGAAATACAATAATACAAGAGAAGAGGCTTGCTTATAAAAGCAAGCATGCAAAACCCTAATCTTAGTTTGAGCAAAAAGCTAGCTCAATAAGATAAAGATGAAAATTATAAACCTAGGAATTAAAATAATGCCTAAGTAAAGTTATGCAAGGTGTAATAAAATAATTACACCAAGGGGCTTATAATAAAAATGGCAACGGGCTTATAATACATATCATTCCAGAGACGCGAATAAGAAATATTTGCCTTGGATGTACCCCTCTACATATAACTATACGGGCCGAAGTCCTCCAATTAGAAAGGTCAATAATTCTCCTTAGCTATCTGTAGCCAAAATTTTCTTACTCGTATCTACAGGTCGTGTCTTAGACAACTTCACATTTGACATAACTAACATTTGTAGTTGTAGTGATGATGAGGATCCCATAACCAACCTACCTAGGATCTTCAAGGATATGACCCTTCTCATGATTAGCACCTTATCCTTTGAGTTAGACCATCAAAATCATGAAATCCGCCTAGTTTACCCCCAATTCATCGATTATGACCAACAAAGACCACTAATTCTTGACACATTCGAAAACAATGAGGCGCTCTCAAAATTCATGGGACTATGGGATAACATTCCATGTGGGGATCACAAAGTAGGATTCACCATTGAGCTAGATACGTAGGCCTATTATTGGGAAACGATTGAATCCCTCAGTCACAAAAGTGAGAAATTAAGAATAATATCTAAGTCCTTGAGTGAAAACAACACTGTGGCACTCTTTGACACAAAAAAAAAAGTAAAAAGAAAGGATGCATCCAATGGTGAAAACCTCTCTGAGGCACCTGAGGATGGGGAATTCAATCTTCCTTTTAGAGCCCTTCATTAGGAAAAATCAGCGGTCCTAGCAGAAAAGTGCAATCTAGTTAATCTAGGAATAGAGGAGACCCCGTGCATCACATTTTATGTGAAATCATTACTGTCAAAAGAACAAGAACTCCTAACAACCTTCTTAAGAGAGAGACAGGTAAAATTTGCATGGAGCTATGTTGACATGCCAGGGCTTGATCTAGAAATTGTACCTGAAGCAAATCTCATTAGGCAAAAGCTCAGGAAAATGCACCCTCAGATTGCCCTGCTAGTCAAAATGGAACTAAAGAAGCTATTGGATGCATGATTCATTCAACCAATAGACTATCCATAATGGGTGTCAAACTTGGTGCCTCTCTCAAAACCCAATGGAGGCATTAGGATTTGCACATATTTTAGGGACTTAAACAAAGCATGTCCAAAAGATGATTTCCTATTGCCCAACATTGACATGATTGTAGACATGACAACGGGACATGAAATTCTTTCCTTGATGGATGATTTCTTAGGATACAACCAAATAATGATTGCTAAAGAAGATCAACACAAAACAACCTTCACTTGTCCATGGGGGACTTACTGTTGGAATATGATGCCATTCGACTTGAAGAATGTAGGAGCAACATACCAAAGAGCCATGATGTTAATCTTCCATGACATGATCCATAAAACTATCGAAGATTATGTCGATGAGATAATAGCCAAATCTATAAAGAGGAAGGATCACATAGCAACCCTAAGAGTTATTTTTGACAGGCTAGAGGAATACAAGGTTTGATTAAATCCAAAGAAGTGTGTCTTCAGAATACAATCAAGAAAGTTGATAGGATACATAGTGTCAATGAGAGGTATTGAGGTAGATCCAACAAAGGTAAAAGCAATCCTTGAGATGGAGGCACCCAAAACATTCAAAAATTTGAGAAGTCTCCAAGGTAGGTTGCAGCCCATCCGAAGATTCATAGTATAACTGGCAGATAAATAGAATCCATACTCTCACCTACTTCACAAGGGAGTAGCATACAAGTGGGATAACAAGTGTGAAGAATCCTTTAATAAGATCAAAGAATATTTGCTTACAACACCCGTCCTAATGCCACCAATCCCAAGAAAGCCATTAATTCTCTATGTGTCAACAACAACAATAACCCTTGGTTCTCTTCTAGCTCAGCACGACGAAAATGGGATAGAAAGGGTCATATATTATATCAGCAAGACAATGGTCGGTCATGAGTTAAACTACTCATTCATTGAGAAAGCATGTCTAGTAGTAGTGTCTGCGTCGCAAAAATTCAAACACTACATGCTAGCGCACAAAATAAAACTCATCACCAAAATCGATCCCCTCAAGTACTTACTATCAAAAGAAATGCTCAATAGAAGAATGGCCAAATGGGTCATGATACTATCAGAGTATGACATTGAATATGTGGAGTGGAAAACAATTAAAGACCAAGTCATCGTAGATCAGCTTGCAAAAGCACCAATCTATTCAAAGAATCCTCTCATCTTAGAGTTTCCATATGAATCCATCTTCAATCTCAACATAGCAAACCACTGGAAACTTTACTTTGATGGCTCATACACACAACATGGATCAGGAGTTTGTGTCTTCTTTATCACCCCACAAGGGGACTGCATACCAAGGTCCTATAAATTGGTGTTTCCCTGCACTAATAACATTGCAAAATATGAGGCTTTAACCATAGGTCTCAGAATAGCAGTGCAGTGGCACATCATGGCCCTCAGAGTATACAGAGACTCTCAGTTGATAATAAACCAAGTGAATGGTGAGCACCAAACTAAGGATGACAAGTTCACTCCATACAAGAAACTAGTGGAGACTCTCAAGGAATCCTTATCAAGATCACATTTGAGAAAATTTCTAGAGCCAACAACAGAGTAGTAGACGTCATGGCAATGATTGGATCCTTACTGGACATCCCTCACAATGTTCCAAAATATGAATTCTTGGTAGAGAAACTTCTCGTGCCTGCATTTGAGGTACCAGAATTAGAATTTGTGTGTGAAATCGTTGGTCTTGGTGACCCTTTGTACCATGACATTTATACCTACCTACGAATAGGTGTCATACATGTTGATTTACCCTCAACCTTAAAAAAACCTTTGTCAAAAAGGCATCCCAATTTTTCACCCTAGGAGATACCCTGTATCGTAGGAGCATAGAAGGAACCTTATTATGTTGTTTAAATGCTAAGGAGGCATTGATTGCTTTAACTGAAGTACATAATGACATTTGTGGTTCACATTTGAGTGGAATGACCCTAGCCAAGAAATTGCTGAGGATGGGGTATTATTGGCCTACAATGGAAAGAGAGTCACATGACTATGTCAAAAGATGCCTACAATGTCAGTAGCATGGGGACCTCATCCATGCTCTAGCTCAAGAACTTCATCCCATCATCACACCATGGCCCTTTTCACAATGGGGACTTGATCTCATTGGAAAAATCATTCCCACTTCATCTAATGGCCACAAGTTCATCATAACCGCCACTAAGTACTTTACTAAGTTGGTGGAAGCCATACCCATGGCATATATAACCAGGAAGTAGATATCAAAGTTCATCCTGAACTATCTCATTTATCGATATGATGTTCCCCAAGCTATTATCTCAAATAATGGGACACCATTTAAGAATCAAGATGTCTATAACTTGTGTGAAAAATTCAAAATCCAACATCACTTCTCCACCCCATACTATCCCCAAGGCAATGGCCAAGCAGAAGCCACAAATAAAACCATTTTAAAGATCCTCAAGAAAATAGTTAATGACTGGAATTTGTAGGTCAATCCCACCCTTTGGGCCTATTGAATTAGCATCTGCACACCCACCAACGCAACCCCCTTCTCTCTGGTCTACGGTTCAGAAGCAATACTCCCCATTGAGATCGAGCTCTCATCACTAAGAATATCAGTGCAAAACCTCATCACAGATGAGGAGTACTGAGTATCAAGAGTGAATGAGCTGGAACTATTGGATGAGCAGTGTATAGATGCTTTAAATCATTTGCAAGTCTATTGGAACATACTCAAGAAGAGCTATAACAAGAAAATTAGGACTTTCCAAGTCGGAGAACTAGTACTAAAGGAGAATCAAAAGAACGTCCCAAATTCAAATAGCAAAGGAAAATTTAAACCCAATTGGTTGGGACCATTTGTTATCACAGTGAGCTATAAGTCAGGGGCATATCAGTTATCAACACCCGAAGGGGAATCTCTACAAGAGCCTATGAATAGCTCTCATCTGAAAAAAAATTATGCCTAAACTTTCAAGGTATAGAACCAAAAAACCAAAAAAATCAGAAAATGTCCTAAAGAAATGGTTACCTTGGTGATAACTGGCAAACAGGTGTCTTGTGACAACAAAAAAAAGAAAAAAAATAAAAAAAAGGATTAAAAAAAATAGTAAAGAGAAAAATCGTCCTCTAGTGAAAACCACTTTGGACAAGTAAAACCAAACAAACAGGTTCCTTGTGTAAATAAGCACTTTCCATCCACCAATATTTCTATGACTTGTTCTACATCATCCATCCATTACGTTCACACCATCCATCGCATTCAAATCTCCATCCATCACCCATCCATTTGACATCTGCATCATAGCTTGGTCATGTGTTCGTATCATGATCCCTCCTAGTACTACTCGACCCATCCTTAAGGTCAGTTTGTCCTGCCTTTATCAGAGTAGTCTATTACATCATGTTGGGGCCATGTTCTCATTGGATCGGATTCATGTATATTCTTGAAGTCCTAAAATCCTAAAATCCAAAAATATCATAAAATCACCAAAAATCCAAAAACATTCAAAACATATCAAAATCCAAAAATAGGTCAAAAAGTCAAAAAATAGATTCGTCTTGTCGAACTATAGGTCTCTAAGCCTTGAACATAGGCAAGGTTGATCTTTGATCATCCCCCGAGACACTTAGGTAAGTCCTTTAGGAGTCCATCATAATAAATTGGCATTGCATCATGTATATCTTCATTTGTAAATCGGTCAAGTCGTCAGTCGAACTACGTGGTCTTTGCATGTATAACGTAGGTAAAGCTAATTTTTTGATCACCCTTGAGGCCCCTAGGATAGATCCTTAGGTTAATCTCTTGGTCAAAATCTTAGAAAACCCCAAAACATTTGAAAATTCAAAAATCAAAACATTTGGAAAATCTTGAAAAATACCAAAAACAACCTAAAAGACATTGCAAAACATCCAAATATTTCAAAACATCCATCTGTCTCATCTCGCTTTCACCCACAATAACATCACCCATAATAAATGATAGTCATCCTCAACCTTTGGTGAAACAATCAGAAACAAGTCTAGCAGGTGAAAAGTGAAAACTCAAAACATCAAGTCTCAGGTCTAAGTCAGTTGATAAACAAGCTGATTAACTTTTTGTACCAATAGCTTATCAGTCTTAAATTAATCTCATCATTGTCTAATAAAATCATGTCCTAGGATGAATCCTTCCTACAATGGGTACTCTTTATCAAACCAAACACTTTGGATAAATGAAATGGTGTGCTGCCATCCACTAACATGTCCTAGGATGTATCCTTCCTACAATGGGCATTATCTTTTGGCAATAGTTTCAGTTCTTATCCTTAAAAACACATTTCTTTTTGGTTAGCGGTATTGAAGAACATCAGCTTGTTTGTTTTCTTTATCTTTGTCTTTTGACTTATCTCTTTGTGCTCATTCCAATAACCTCTTGATGATGTCCAAACAAAGGATTTAGAGAGATAGGAATGGGGCAACGATCATTATATTTTGTCTATTGTTCTTGTTGGATGTTCTTGTAAAATAACTTGGTGAATACTTGCTTTGTTAGATATGTATGGAGGATGTTTTAGGCAGCTTGTTGACTAGTGCATTGATAGGTTATACCTTTCCGTGTTTTGGTCTAAGATGTTTGAAAATTCTAAAGTGCATCCTAGAAAGGTTTCCTTATGTCAGGTGTGAACAAGAATACTCCTATCTATTTTTCAAAGTCCATCACACTAAGTACAATGCCATCCTGGTTCTCTATACCTTGATGCATTGTACCACGTGTGTTATCAAACATAAGGAAATTGGCCCTTTGAAAATCCTAACTCCTCAGCAAGTAGTCATCATCATTTGCATATTCATCATCTTATGTCTTGTTAGAATTTTTTTTCTCTTTCATCCCTTCTTGCTCTTCATGCTAACAAGTTACTATGATAGTTAGTCATCATCATCATCATCATCATCATCATCATCATCGATCCTACATCCACAAATTGTTAGCATATTGCATAACATGTCATATAGAAAACATATGCGTTGCATCTCCATCATCATATAAATATGTTATTATAAGCATTTTTCATAAATAAGCACATCCATTTTTTATCACATTGCATTCAACACATAAACCATAGCATAACATTCATTTGCATAAAAAATTCCATAATCATCTCATATTACCATCTACTGCATAATCAAACATAATAGGTACGTGAACATTATAGATAATCCATCACATTATAATCATACACATTCATATAGACCATCTCATAAAAGCATTTATTTTAAACATCTCATTCATTTTGCATAACATAAAGCATCATAATACTACTTTGCATTAACATATTGTTTGATATATTACATCACATCGTTAACAAATGCATCACATACATCACACAATCATCTAACATGTTTAGGATAATATTTATTTGTTATTCTTAGCATCTTAAAACCATCTCATTTACATCACCAAGGTACATCATATAGAGCATGACCATTGCATTCACATTACATCAAACATAATCATAAAAACATACATATCATCCATCATTCATCCATATCATATAGAACATCTCATAAATAACCACATCGCAATCATTTTTGCATATTCATTTTACAAATCATCTCCATACCATTTTGCATATCACATCATCCATCTCACATGCATTACATTATCATTTAAGTTGCTTAGGATAATCTAGATTTGATATTCTAAGCATCTTAAAATCATCACATTTGCATCAACATACATAAATCATCATAAAAACATACATATCATCCATCCATATCATATATCATTCGCATAACCATCACATAATGCATCCATACACACATTGTGTAACACCATAACATTATTTCATAGCATATAGAAATAGAACCATCCATAAATGCATAATGAATAAATGATACACATCACATCATATCAATATCATCATCTCATATATCATCAGATAGTTGTCATAGTACAAATAATCATATCACTGTACATGTGTGTTAATAGGTACAAAAAGGCCCAACGGGCTATCAAAAATGAGCCCATATGGCACGAAAGAATATCATCTCGATCAAAATGAGGCCTATCCCTCCTGTCTATTGCCCTTGCCTTTGTCACCATGACCCTCTACTAGTTTGTGGCTAGTACATTGCAAGTAATCTAGGGCCAGTCTGCTTTGGGTATGGCCTGATGATAATGCAAGTGATATTAGTTTGCCTCTTGGATAGCCTCCCTATAAGAATGAAGAGGCACTGTGCTCTGAGAGGAGAAGGCACCATGCTCTCCAACTACTATCTTTGACCCATCTATGTGGCCACTTGTAGCTCTGCAGCTTGTCTTTGCAAAATGGCCTAGTCTCCCTCAGCCCTGGCTTGATCCCTCTTCGCCGTCAAAGTCTGAACCTAAGCCTACAACTATGCAATTAGTGCATATCAGGGATCTAGCTATCATGCTAGCTATCCTTGTGGGGGTTGCACATGAAGCTAATCCTCACCCTCAACTCGTGGTGGTGCATTTGCTTGATCTTGTTGCCTGGCTGGCACTTGGTCCTGATCCTGCATGTGGACATCTACTTGAACTGGCTAAACTGGAACCCTAACTAGAAAATCCTATTGCTCACCATCTCTCCATCCTCGTCCTCCCCCTCTACTCCTCAATCTCTACTAAGTGGAGGGTGGTCCCAGAACTTTCAACCGTATGGGTGGCCAAAACCAATTTGTAGGCTTGTGTCACACATGGATCTACAGGTCCCTAATCATATACCCATGGTCGGGCCATCAACTTTCTGAAGTTGTCCACTACCTTAGAAGTAGGAATATATCGCCCCCACAAACCCTGTGATACTGTGCAAGAAAATATAGCCATGTAGGCATCATTTGGATGATCCTGTGGCTCACCAAACTAACGTTGAACGCGCCCTGGTAGGTATCTCTCAACCATCGTATGCTCCTGCCCCTACACAAAGCAGTCCTAGTGGATAAAGAATATCTATTATGCATCATCGGCCCATGTAGGGCGACCAAGGTATGGGTGCCATATGAAAGCCTACATATCATCCAGGACCCTCCTCCAGTGAGGAATCTTGTGCTCACCTATGTGTGTAAAAGACACACCACCTTTGTAGCACTACACTAGGGGATCATTAGGCCCCATTAGCATTGGAATGACTGACGGCCAGAGAATGGAGATGTGCTCCCATGCCCACATGTGAAGAAGTGTAACACCTACTCCAAGTACTCTGCCATCCAGGTAGATGTACTCGTGCAAATCCCTCTAGAGGGAGGCTAGAAGGATAGGTCCCCAAGTAAAATGAATAGGCCTATCACGCATCACCATCCACTCCCAGCAAAGCCCCCAGTTGGGACTGAAATATCAGTCTCGTCGATCTAGGGCAACAATACCTAAAATAATCACTACAACCACCAAACATAAGGGTGAAGTCAAGGCCCTGTGATGCTCTACCTCTATTTGACCCTCGCAGTAGATAACATCCTCCGTAGTGAGGACTGTATGACAAGCATCCTATCTGGCATCCATGTCATGAATAACACATCGCCCATGAATCGACAATCTGAGGATCTGCACACGTCCTCCAAGGTGATGGTGGCCTCGCTAGTAGGAACGTGGAAGGATGAGGTCTCACTGTGCCATCTCTCGGCAAGCGCCGACATCATCCCAAGGTGGGTCTGCATGGGTACTGTGTAAGCAATGTACCATAATCCCATGTCCTGCAATCGATCCTACTCCATGTCGCTCATATCTCACAAGTAACCAAAAATCTCCCACAATTCGTGCTCCCAAGAATAGAGCTCCCTCACACATTCTACATCAGGAAGGTCACCATGTTAAAACTTTTGAGAAATTTTATTCATAGCGTTCAAAAAGCTAACCCAGCGTCGCTATCTATGAAGGCGTTGTAGTTTGAATTTTAAACTGCGATGTTGGAGTTTCAAACTTTGAAATGCATCGCTGCAGTGCACTTTTCTAAAAAGCGACGCAATTTGCAGAAACCCTAGTCTAAAAGTACACTGCCACATCAGAATTTGAAATGCCCTTGCTCGAGGTAACATAGGCGTCGGAGTTTTAAGTTTGTTTCCAAACACCAAACTCCACCACGGCAGTGCATTCCACGATGGCGGGCTAGTTTGGACCATTGAGTGGTGCAGTTTGAATTTTGAGCAGCTCTATATAGCACCGCTACAAAGAAGCTAAGCTTGAAAGCATTAAATAAGCATGAAAAACAAAAAATGAAGCTCAAGTAAGGATCACTTACGGGTGTTCCAATGTGGGGAGATCGCTAGTATGTCTAGACTTGATCAAAGCTATGCATCAAAAGTTGTCGTTGTGCCATCTCATCAGAATATTAGAACCCAAATCGTAGAATTGCTAAAGGGCTAAGTGTGAAAATGAATCAAAATTGAGCCCTCAAAGCCTTTTTAAGCCTAAAAATTAGGGTTTCTTGACCCTATTTGGCTATCCTGCTAGGGTTTTCAACTCTTGAACCTATTTTTGTTCAGTTGAGGCCTGTTTTGCATCATTTTATCATGTTTAAACACGTTTTTTGCCTCTTGGAGCCTTTTTGGACCTATCGGGAGCCTTATTCTCTTTTTTCGTGAGATCACCCAAAAATCAAAATTTTCATCCAATCTCTCATGGGGGCAGTATATTAGCATGTTTTCTCTCACCGAGGTAGCAATGGGACAAGATTTTGAAAACAAACAAATCTTGGCTTTGATCAAGACCGTTTATTCTTTAAACCAACACAATGAGTGCATTGCTTCAAAGAGGGGCAAAATGTAGACACATAAAATGTACTGATTGACATTGTGCATCTGATCTTGACTACTAACACCATTTCATCCTAAATCATCCCTCGGTCTAACCATTCAATCGAATAACCTGTATTTTCAGATTAAATTCATCACATTTCATCTCTTAATAAAATAAATCAATTTTATCTTGTTAAGTCATTATCTCTCATTAATTAAATAAACCATTTTATTTAATTAATTCCTAAATCTCTGTTTTAATTAAATAATTCATTTTATTTAATTAAATCTCTATAGTTCCTCTATTAAATTAAATAAATCAAACATCACCCCCTTTGGTTAAATAAATCAAAATATTTATTTAACTAGGTCTTAATCATTTTCACCTCTCTTTGATTTATTTCAACCCGCAAATCTAAATCAATTAATCAAATCATCTAATCCCTTCATTAAATTAGTTAACCTTGATTAATTTAATCTTCTCTAATGTCCCATCCTCCATCTTTTGCCACTTGCGCATGAAAATAGAGTTATTTGATTTATTAAATCTCTATTTATCTTCAACATGGCATCTTTGGAGAATATTCTTCAAATTTGAAATTCAAATCTAGGTTGAATTTGTCCTTCCAACAAGGCATTCATTCCCTCTTACAAGTCCTTTTGCATTGAACCAAGTGGCCATAACTCCATTTGACTCTCCCTCCACCTTGCCATTAATATAATTTCAAAATTCAAATATTGGCATTTATTAGCACATTCATCAAAACTTGCACATCCTTGGCCCATTCAAATGTTGACAAGTGGCACTTTGCCATTGGATGAAATTTAGTCCCACATTGCTCTATTTTGGGAATTCTTTCAACTTGTCATTCTATAAATAGAGAGCTCCTCTATTATATTTGGCATCCACAATTTGAGTAAACTTACTATGCTCAAATATTTAGCAATCTTCATCCATACTTTGTAGCTAGGTTATGCGGGTTTTCATCTTGGAGCATTCATCACCCTTCATCAAAGTGGATCAACTTTCATCATCAAATCATCTTCATTTCATCATTGGAGTTGGGAAAGGGCCAATATTTACATCAAATTGGCACCAATTCCCTCAAGAGATTAGGAGTTTTCTTTGCTTTAGAATAGGATTTGATGTGTTTTAAGTTTTGTTGTGTTCTTCATTTCATTTCCTCTCTCGTTTGCAATTTAAATAATTTTTTTGAGGAATCTACATTCTATCTTGTTTTCTATCTAATTTGTTGTTTGTTTCTTGTGAAATTGTAGGTTTGGATCTAGGTTCGTACAAATTAAAGCAATCTTTGCATATGTGGTATCAGAAGATTAATGTTTTTGCATTGAAGTTGAGTTTTGATAAAATCAAGGAAGATCAATACATTTATTTTGATGATTAGTTAAAAATCATGGTATTCTATGTTAATGACATATTTATATTAAAATAACACAATAATTAAAGAGCTTAAAAATTAACTTTCTAGCACATTTGACATGAAGGGTTGTAAAAACTTATTTAAAAATTAGAAATTGGCAAGGATTAGATTAACATAAAGCTTTTCCTCAATCAAAGTAAGCATGTTGATCCTAAATAGTTTGTTATGTAGACTATAAACTAATAAGTATTAATTTATCTTTAGGCACTAGGATTTCATTTGAACAGTGTACAAAGTTAATGATCAGTTTGAGAGTATATATAACTTTCCTTATGCTAGTGTTGTTGGTAACTAAATAAATGTAATATTTTTTATTAAACAGAATATTGTAAAGTAATGGGAGTTCTTAGCAAGTTTATGTCTAACCTTGGTAGAGAGCATTGGAATTATTTTAAGAGGATATTTATATATTTGTATGAAAATTCTTATTATTATGTATGTTATTATGAGACTAATTGTGATGTTGGACAGACAAGGTTTCTTGATTCAAATTGGGTTGGTGACTTAGTATGAGGTCCACAAATGGTTATGGGTTTTCTTTGTTGGGTAGAGTTGCTAATTGGATGAGCACGAGGAAACTCATGATTGCTATATGTACAATAGAAAGAGAGTACGTGGTTGCCACATGCCTAGAAAGAGGTGTTTTGGTTATGAAGGTTGTACTCATGTATTGGTTTTGATTGCATGGTTGCTAGAATGAGTTGGCATTAAAAGTGTTATTTGTTTGGTAAGGTCATGATATAAAATATGGATTCTCTTGCTAATGTTTTGGTTTCATTTATGAAACCAATGAGTATGAATAAGTTCAATTGGTCTAAACAAACTATGGATATTGCCTCTCCCAACACTTAATAATTTTATTATGTTTCTCTTGGGCCTTTGCAAAGTAAATATAAATGGAAGAATATTGGAATTAGGTTATATCTACCTAGAAAATCTCCATGTATAATTTATCTAAAATTTACATATGTAGATAGATAATTATTGTATTTTCTCATAGTACATGTAGATGGGAAAAGTTTGATGCCCATGTATGCTGGGGACAATGTTTATTTAATATTTTTTGGATAAAATATTTTTTGGTTGCATGAAGACATGGAAAATAGAAACAAAAGATGAAATGTCGTATTGGAATATGAAGAGTCATACCTTGTAAAGGATCCTTCATGGAGCATGTGACTTCTTCTTGCATAATAGTGGTGGTTACTTGTTCATGGGAATTATTTACTATACTAAGAGATACTTTTCATGAATATGGGGCATTGAATTTTTATGTGTGGAAGTTGGATGCTTAGTTCTAAACCCATGGCTTTGATAACTAGTTTTGTAAATTATTAAGATTTCTTGTTTCTATTTGCTCTATATATTGGAGGCAAGGGATAATTGTTTCATGATGGATTCCAAGTGAAGTAGTGTTATGTTAGAACACTTTCAAACTAAAGAAGAAAGAGTAGATTTTATTGTATTGATTTATTCTTGATTAGTACAAGCTCAGAATATCTTTAGTGGTGGAGATTTTTTCCTAAATGTGTTCTACACGTATAAATTAGAGTGTTGTGTTTATTATGAGTTTTTTTATTTTCATTTGTTCATGTGAATTCATATATGCTTCTCCATGTTATTTGAATGGTTAGTCACATTTTACATTTATCAATAAATTAGATTAGCTCACTTTTGGCATATTTTTTCACTATTGTAGTTTACTTTGGTTCTCAATGCATGCTTGCTATTTGTTTCAAATATTATTCTTTTTTTAATAGTAAAATATTTTCTAGTGTTTAAAGATGACTCACTACATTGATTGGTTGATTGTGAGGTAGTGAATTATGATTCCCTAGTGCAATCTTAATGGTCACCCAAGTGAACGATCTATGTAGAATAGGCAAATACTTCCTATAGGGTCAAACATTTTTCAAAATGATGAAGTTGTATTTTCATAAACACTTTTAATATGAAAGTTATTCCTAAGGTATCCTTATGGTTTATCAATATTCCAGTATATTCTAAATACAAATTTTATGGATTTTTTTATTATGTTTAAAAGGCATGATTCAATATTGTATCCATCTTGTAGCTTTATTTGATTTAAAGTAAAGAAAGGATCATGTATTGTGGATTTAGATGAATTAGAGAATGCCAATAAATCTTTGTGTGCATTGACTTAGGATAGCATGTGAAAGATTACCATCTCTTTGGAATTTTTATGTAAATGTATTATCTCCTTATTATTACTCCTATAGTGATGATTGTGTATTGTTAAGAGGTCAATAGAACTGTGCATTGTATCTCTCTTCATTTTGAATAATTGCTTGGGTGGATAAGAGGTCCCCAAATGTGTTCATCATTTGCATCTCCTTTTGTATGTTGACCCTATGTGTAGGAAAGAATATTAATTAAACATTTTAATGAAAGATGATAAAATGAATGTTGTTACTCCTCTTTCTTAATGTTATTTTTCTTATGAATGATATGAGAAGAGAGCAAGTATAAATTAGTGTAATGACTATCTCCTATTTGAGAAAATACAAAATATAGTTTCATTTAGTAATCTATATGTTTGTGTTTGTTGCACCCTTGTATAAAAAGGTAAGTGAATAAGCTTTGTGTGTATCATGAGTTTGTCTCTCTTATGCTTGTAATGAGTTAATGAATTTGTGAATGAATCTAATGGTGAAAATATAGTATATGTATCTTATGGTTTTATATCAGAACCAAAAAGAGATGTAATCATCCTTCTCATTGAATCTATTTTATCACTTCATATTGTTTAAATGATTAAAAAGAATGAATCATATTTTGCTTTATTTCTTGAGTATTGTAGACACTTAAATAGTCTTGATCAATATTGTGCATCCGACTTTGATTAATTAACATCATTTCTTCCTAAATCACTTCAGACTAACCAATTAATTAAATATTTTTATTATTTAGTTAAATTCATCAATTTCAATGCTGGTGTTGGCATGGTGTGATGGTTTATAGGTGGCATTGTTGTTCTTGCCACCAAGGTTCAAACCCCGTTGGGGTGGTATTTTTGAATGGTTGTATTCCAGTTCATAGCTCCGGTCAAAAGCATTTACCCCTTGATTAAAAAAAAAAAATCATCAATTTCTACTATTAATCAAGTAATTAAATTTATTAGATTAATTCACTTCCTTCTCACTAATTTTCACCACATTTAATGAAATAAATCAAATTATTTAATTAAAACCATAAAGTCCTCTCATTTGATAAATAATCAAATTATTTAAATCAAATGTGATAAATCCCCTAACCCACTTGAGTTGATTAATTTTTGAATTAATTAACTCTAATCTCCTCCTAATCCTCATTACCCATTTCTCTAGCTTTTGACTCAACCTTGGTTAACTAAACCCATGATCAACTAACCAACTTGCACATGAAAATCATTTCTTCTAATTAACTAATTAGCCTATTTTCCTCTCAAAGGAATATTCTTTAGAATATTCCTCTCAACCACCCATTCTTAAATTTCCCTCCAAAAGGCTTTTAAAGCATCTTACAAAGGCCTTAAATACTCTTACAAGAGCCACATTTACCTTAAATGGCCTCTTACATGCCATCTTGTCCCTCTTACATCTCAACCATATTCATTCAATTCCCTTACATCCTCTTACAAATCCACCTACATGCCTTAAATTCTTCACATCTTTCAAAATGTGCTCCACACACATCCCCATGGCTTTCATTAGCCTTGTGACAATTTTCACAATGCTATTGGCTCCCATCTTAGTCCCACATTCACCAATTTCATCCATTCTTCAACCCTTCACTCCTATAAATAGAGTCTTCTTCTACTTGAAATGGATCCACAACTTGAAGCATTGTTACTCTACTCATTTCACTCTTCAATCACTTACTTTTTTATTTCATTTTAGCTTATATTTCACTCTCTTTGCATCAAAGTCATCTTCACATCAAGGGATCAAGAGCTTATCATAAGGGATTGGGAAAGGGCTACTTTCCACATCAAAGTGGCACCAATCCCCCTATGGGATGATGGTTTGAGTAGCTTAGAATAAGATTTCATGTTCACTTGCTCTTTGTTTCATGTTATTTTGATAACATTTTCATTTTCTTTGCATGCTCAAAAATTTCATGGGGAATGCTTTATTTGGCTTGTTTAAAATTACTAATATTCCCATATTTGTCTATGTTTGACCAAGTGCAGATTTGCATTCACAAGTATAGCCTTCTACTAATGTGTAGTAGTGTTGTATCATGATATGTGTCACCTTTCATAAAGATATGGTGTAATCTCTCTACTTTTGTGTAGCATGCACATCTCTTTTGCACATGTTTTTTGTTTTGTGTTAGTATAGTGGTGCGTATTATTACACATTTGTGTGTGCACACTGTAACATATTTTGTAGCTTGAGATGGTGCCATCTCTTTACTTGTATAGAGACTACACATGTTAGGTGTTTGTGTTTTTGTTAGTGTTGTCACATGCATCAACTACACTTGTGTGTGCACATGCACATTGCAACATTATTAGTTTTGCATTTGTTGACATGAAAAAAAAATTAAGTGAATTTTTACCAATTAATGTTCTTAGTAAACAAACATATGGAATTTTGCAAGTGAATAGAGATGGATAAATGGTAATAAATGACAAATGTATGGAGAGAAGTGTAAATAATGATAGTGGCTATAGATAAGGATTGGGCCATGTGCCAAAACACCATAAGGATTTGTCACTTGTCAATTTATTATTGCATTTGAGGCATTCCATCAGAGTGGGCATAAAACTAAATAGGATATGGCATGGGCATGCAAGTTTCAGCATTAAAAATGTATGGAAGCTATTGGTTAAAGCACTAGAAACTTGTAATATATCAATAAATTCCTTGAACTTATTTGTCATTGCAATTTCTTCACAAATTGTAAAGATGGGTAAATGGAAATAAATGAAAAAATATATGGAGTATAAATAATGATTGTGAGTATAGTTAAGAATTGGGCCATGTGTCAAACCTAACACAAGGGTGTTCCACTTTTCAATTTGTTTTGCATTTGAAAAATTCTATCAAAGTTGGCACAAAACTAAATAGGATATGACATGGGTGTGAAAATTTCAACATTACAAATATGTAAAATATATTGGTTAAAGTGTTAATAACTTTGTTTATATCAATCAATTCCTTGAAATTCTTCATTGTTACATTTTCTTCACAAACCATCTTTTAGAGTGGTGTGAGTAACTATATTTTAGGGTGGCATGAGTAACCCTATCTTGCTCTTGGAAACAAAATAGCTAAAATGATATGTAAGGAAAGACCCTAGTGCAGATATATATTTCTTAATGTCAATTCATAGGGGAACAATGTAGGAGTACTTTTAATTTCAAATTACAGAACATTAAGACACACATAAAAGGATAGAACAAAATAGAAAATAATATCAACAAAGAATGGACACCAAGTTTACGTGGGAAAACCCTTTCGGGAGAAAAACCCACCACCAAAGAAAGATCACTTTATTCATAGTAAAAAGAGATTACAATAAAGTTACAAAACCCTTCTTCACATGTATTTGTTCTCTGATATTACATAGCAGCATTACAATTAGGCCAACCACAGTTAATCGCAACACTATTACAATGTTCTTTTAACATATAGTACATGCTCAACCGAAACAATCTTTTTTCTTCCAACACGAAACCCAACCAGTCCGTTGTTTCACCTATTCACACAAAGACCCTTTGATCTCCAAGAATATTTTGTCCAAACTAATTTAGTTCATTCAAATGTCAAATAATTTCAACCATTGACATTATCCCACATTGGTACAGAATATAAACAACAAATAGTTTAAATCCAAAAACCCGAAGACTTTATGTGTCCACGAGTTAGCCCTTTTGTTATGCACTCACTCGTACCTCCACAGCCTCAATACATCCATCGGCATGGCTCCAATGAAGTGAACACACATCGATGTGTCACATAAAACTCTAACTTCATAACCTCCACTGAAACATTAGTAATTTCCCAATCCCCATGACAAGTCGATACCACTATCGCCTAGTTGAATAAAACTCAAACTTTGTAACCTCCACAGCCAGTTAGAGAATTCTCGAATTCTAGAGTTAAATAAAATAGTGATGTTGCGACCAACACATTGTCACCAAGTTAGAAACTTTTAGAACCCCGCAACTTAGGTTACAAAGTTATGAACTCTAGCGATTGCCCGACAATGAAATCCAAGCAAAGGAAAAATACACTAAGTATTTAACAAAGATTCAAGCCAACAAGTTAAGGAACAATTTTCTAACAATCTCCCACTTGATGAAGACTTACTGGCTTCCTCTAAACTCAAAGTTAATGAAGGTCATGGGCTTCAAGGCACATCAAACTAACACACCATTTGTACTTGTTTGTGCTTATGGGCTTTTTCAACACATCTGCAACATTTTCTAGAGTATCCGCCTTTTCTAAATTGATATTTCCATCCTCCACCATATCTCGTACAAAATGATATTGCACATCAATATTTTTCATCCTGGCATGCAAAGTTGGATTTTTCACCAAACAAATAACACTCTAACTGTCATAGTAAATTAAAATTTGTCTTGCACTGAACCCAATATCAGAACACAAACATTTAATCCATACAGCTTCTTTGCAAGCATGTGTTGTTTCCATGTACTCAACTTCAGTAGTGGATAAAGCAACTACAGCCTGCCACTTATTCATCCAGCTAATTGCACAACCATTCAATATGAAAATATATCCACTGGTGGATCTTCAGCTATCAATGTCCCCTGCCTATTCAAAATCCACATAACCTCAAATGTTGAGAGAATGTTGTGATCCAATTGAGTTACCATGATAACACAAAGCATAATATGATGTACCTTTTAAATATCTAAAAACTCTTTTCATAGCATCCCAATGTGGCCTTCCTGGATTTGCCATAAACTGGCTAAGAACTCCCACTGCTTGGGAAATGTTTGGCCTTGTGCAAACCATTGCATACATTAAACTGCCACCTACACTTGCATAAGGCACTCTGGTCATGTCATCCATCTCAATAGGAGATTTTGGACAATCTTCAACAGATAGTGTTGTTCCCTAAAAAACTAGAACAACTAGCCACTTGCAATCAGTCATACCAAATCTCTCCAAAACAGTGTTAATATAATTACTCTAGCTAAGCCAAAGGTTTCTACTATTTTTCTCCCTTGGTTATTTCCATCCCCAAAATATACCTAGCTGCACCAAGATCTTTCATTTTGAACTTTGCAGACAACTGAGATTTTAGATCAAAAATCATAAAATTACTATTCCCTATGAACAACATATCATCAACATAAAGGGAAATAATAAGAACACGATCATTTTCAGTCTTGTAGTACACACAATGGTCAGATTTTGATCTTACAAATCCCAATGACAAAAAAAATGTGTCAAATTTTTGGTACCACATTCTAGGTGGTTGTTTCAAACCATATAGAGATTTCTTTAACTTACAAACCATATTTTCTTTACCTTTTACCACAAAGTGCTCAGGCTGGGACATATAGATTTCTTCTTCAAGATCTCCATGAAGAAATGTTGCCTTCACATCCATCTGTTCAATTTCTAAGTCATACGCTGTTGCAAGTGACAAAAGAAATTTGATAGATGTTAGCTTATCTACAAGAGAAAATATTTCTCCATAGTCAATTCCCTCTGCTTGGGAATATCCCTTCACAACCAACCTCGCTTTATAATTTTTAACACTGCCATTCAAACTAGTCTTCTTCTTAAACACCTACTTACAACCAATATCTTTTTTGTCTTTAGGCAAGGTTACCAAACTCCAAGTTTCATTCTTCTTTAATGATTCCATTTCTTCATTCATGGCTTCCAACCAAGAGTTTGAATTAGGCATTCTAATTGCCTCTTTAATGGTCCTAGGCTCATTAGTGCTAGTAATTAAAGCATAGGAATAGTTCAAATCTATCATAGAAAACCCATACCTATTAGGATGATGCTTGTCACGTGTAGACCTCCTCACGAGTTGAGGTTGAGGTTGTGGTTCTTCTTCTTGTTCAAAACTCTCATAGCTACTCAAACTCTCCTCAGATTCAGGTACACTATCGATTTGTTGTTCCTCTTTTTTAGGTGTTAGAGTAATTTCAACACAATCATTTTTCTCCTTGACTTCTTTCATCCTTGACTGTAGATCCACTGAAGAAGGTCTTAGCTCACGAAATATTACACTTCGGTCGTATACCACCTTTTCATTCATGGGATTCCAAAGCTTGCATCCTTTCACACCAATGTTAGAGCCAATGAAGATACACTTAACAGCTTTGTTCTCCAATTTAGTTCTCTTCTCATTCAACACATAAACATATGCTTCATAGCCAAAGACACAAACATGTCTCAGAGAGGGCTTCTTACCAGACCAAGCTTCCATAGGCATTTTTTCAACAAGTGTCAAAGAAGGAGATTGATTTACCATGTAATATGATGTAGCCACAACCTCAGCCCAAAACTTCTACTCCAGACCAACATTGCTCAACATACTTCTTGCTCTCTCCATCAATGTCCTATTCAACCTTTCAGCAACTCCATTTTGTTGCGGAGTGTAAGGTGTTGTTTTATGCCTTTTAATTTCATGGCCTTTACAATACCTTTCAAAAATTACCACCATTATCTTTCCTTAAGCATTTGATTTTCTTACCAATTTTATTTTCAACCAAGTTCTTGAACTCTTTAAACCAACTAAAAACTTATGATTTACTTTTTAGAAAATATACAAATTCCCTTCTCGAATAATCATAAATAAAGGAAACATAATATCTTGATTTTGATAATGAAGGAACATTTATTGGACCAAAAACATCAAAGTGAATATAATCTAGAACACCAGAAGATTTGTGAGGACTAGAGTAAAAATAAACACAGTGATGTTTTCCATATATACAATGTTCACAAAATTCAAATTCCAAGTTAATATCTTCAAGCCCCTCAACCAGGTTTTTATTTTTCAAGTCTTTTAAGCCTTTCTCACCAATGTGGTCGAGCCTCTTATGCTAGAGCATAGTCTTCTCTACAGGAAATTTAACTTCCAAATAATTTTCCCCTATAGGAACTTCAATCTCCTTTACATGAACAACAATTTGTGACTTTGCAGAGACACTGTTGCATTGTACAGCAAGTGCATCCAACTTGTACAGAGTACCAATTCGAGCACCCCTAGCCAGCACTATTGAGCCTCTAGTCATTTTAAAGCCATTGCTTGAGAACAAGACTTGCACTCCAACATCATTCAGCTTGCTTATAGTTAGTAAATTTTGAGCCAGACCTAGTATATGCATTACACCATTAATTCCCTTAATTCTTCCATCGAGAAAATGAATTTTGACTCTTCCATGGCCAACAATTTCCAAAGATGAATCACTTGCTAAATACACCTTTCCACCATTGTATTCTTCATACTTTGTGAACCAATCTCTATGATATTTTGTGTGGAAAGATGCTCCAAAAGCTATCATCCAAACATCATCAGATGCTTGAGTTGCTAAGGCTGAAAGCATCTGCTTCACTCTAAGAAGAATCATTATCAGAAGAGTTCCTCTTCTTCTTTTTCTCATCTTTGCAATCCTTTTGGACATTACAAGGCTTCCCACAATTCCAACACTTCACCTTGGAATTTTTTCTAGGAGACTTTGATCTCCCTTCAAATTTTGATTTAGTCTTCTTGCCCTTCTTTCCTTTCTCCTTTGATCTGCCATGAACAACAAGAGCCTCCTTCACTATCTCATAATCTTTTCTTCTCATGTATTTTGAAAACAAAGAAGCAACCACATCTTCCATCTTGAAGGTGGTTGGCATGCTCCCAATCACCATCATTAAATGATCCCAAGAATCAGGAAAAGAACATAACAAGAGCATACAACGATCTTCATCATCTATCTTCACACTCACATATGTTAACTAAGCAATAAGTGTGTTAAAACTATTCAAGTGATCAACCACAGATGTCCCTTCCTCCATCTTCAAAGAGTACAAATTCTTCCTTAAGAGCGGCTTATTCACCAAAGACTTACCCTGATAAATCTCTGCAAGCTTCATCCACAAAGAATATGTAGTCTTCTCTTCATGAATGTTCAGGAGAATTGAGTCTACTAAACAGAGTCTTATCAATCTTTTTGCTTTTATATCTATGAGATCCCAATCTTCTTTCTTTAGGCCAAAAGGTTTCATTCTAGAAAAAAGAAGCCAAAGATCATGATCCACCAATAGATCTTCCATTTTGAGTTTCCACAACTCAAAATTTCTACCATTGAAATTCTCAATTTCAATCTTTCCCGACATGCTTACCATCTTAATCTGCAATCGAGATTACCAAGTTTCTACAAAACTCCCACTTCATAATTGACACAAAAAACCAACCCAACCCACAAGGATAACACAACTAGCCAGGCTCTGATACCACTTGTAAGGAAAGACTCTACAGAAAAAATCTCTTTCCTAATGTCAATTCATAGGGGAACAATGTAGGAGTACTTTTAATTTCAAATTATAGGATAGTAAGACTCACATGTAAAAGGATAGAACAAAATAGACAATAATATTAATAGAGAATGGGCACCAAGTTTACATGGAAAAACCCTTTTGAGAGAAAAACCCACCACCAAAGAAAGATAACTTTATTCACAGTAAAAAGAGATTACAATAAAGTTATAGAACCCTTCTTCATAGGTATTTGTTCTTTGATATTACATAGCAGCATTACAATCGGGCCAACTAGAGTCAATCACAACACTGTTACAATATTCTTTCAACATACAATACATCCTCAACCAAAACAATCTTTTTTCTTCCAATACGAAACCTAACCAATCTGCCATTTCACCTATTCACACAAAGACCCTTTGATCTCCAAGAATATTTTTTCCAAACCGATTTAGTTCGTTCAACTATCAAAGAAGTTCAACCGTCGACATTATCCCACATTGGTGCAGAATATAAACAATCAATAGTTTAAATCCAAAACTTGAATACTTTACATGTCCACAAGTTAGCCCTTGTGTTATGCACTCACTCATACCTCCACAGCCTTAATACATCCATCAACATGTCATGTAAAACTTTAACTTCATAACCTCCACCAAAAGGTTAGGAATTTCCCAATCCCCATGACAAGTTGATACCACTATCACCTAGTCGGATAGAACTAAAACTTTGTAAACTCCATAGCTAGTTAGAGAATTCCTGAATTCTAGAGGTAAAGAAAACAACGATGTCATGGCCAACACATTGTCATAAAGTTAGAAACTTTCAGAACCCCACAACTTAGGTTACAAAGTTGCGAACTCCAATGATCGGTCGACAATGAAGCCCAAGCAAAGGAAAAATAAGCTAAGTCTTTAATAGAGATTCAAGCCAGCAAGTTGAGGTACAATTTTCTAACATGATAAATAATACAACCAATGAGGGCACAAAAGGAAGCAATAACCCAAGGAAATTCTACTTGTATTGGAACTTAAATACTAGCCCTATTGGACACCTAAAGCACGTACATAGCAAGAAAAATATCTATTTCTCCTAATAATCAGCGTAATATGCTTGATAATGGTTGTAATATGATTTTAATTAGAGAAACAAAAATAAAAAATATTTTTTGTATAAGGATTACTTTTCTCAATTTTGGTCATCCCCTAGTGGAAAACCTTTACCACATGTGAGCCTTCTCGGGTAGGATTGCTACCTCCTCCAATAGTTACTAAGTTCTTAGTGAGAGTCCATTAATACAAATAACAACCCAATGGGCATATGAGTTGATTCTACACATTGAATGTGATAAGAAACCTTTTCCATCGCTTATCTTTCTAGCAAATCATACCATATGACTATTAATTCAAACTTTAATAGGATAAAAACCCTTACAAAGAGCCATCCTCTTCTCACCATGTTTAATTTTTTTCATAGTGCCTTGATGTCAATAGACCTGTAGGAGTAAAATTAGAAGCTCATGCCACATAATCCTTCCATTTCGCATGGAAGATAGTGTATTTTTTGGTATTGTTTTTTTTGTTGAATTCCACTACTCAATAAAATGGACTTTTACATAAGCTTAAGATTAGTTGTGATGGTACTTGCAAAATTGTGTCCTCTTAAGGAATTTTGGCCTTTTGAAATTTTGATTTTTTTTTATTAAGTGCAAGGTGTTAACGATATCCAAAACCCTTGCACTTTTCTTATTTTCCTGATTGATCAATATTCAAAATTACCCCTTGCTTGAGCTATGTCCATTTTGTATCAATCTCGAGCATTCACTGACCATGTCTACTATGTTACTAGCTTGATCCAATATTAATTAAATCTTAGAATCCTAGGCCTATGTCTTTCTATATCAACAACTTCCCAACCTCCTTTTGCCTAGCACCCACTTAAAAGATAAATGAGCTACATGTAATATAATCACTTAAGTCATCCACACTTAGTAAGTGGTCCCCACCATTTGTAATGCCCTTTCCACACTTTCACATCAAGTATTTTGCTAAGGAGATGATGGTTCACACAACCACACAAGAGGGACATGTAAATCATGTGTTTTAAAAGGATTTTTGGGTTTGTAAGGCTTTTTAGAGAAGGTTACATATAAGTGTCACAGAATGATGGCATGTGACAGGTGGTTAAATAATTTTGTGGATACATGGACCCATTGTGACATGTATTTTCCATGATGTGGAATAGAAGAAAGGCATTGTGTGATAGTAATCCTATGTGGATTAATTATGTTGGCTAGAGATATATCAACTGAAACATCAAAAAATAGGGTTTATCAAAATCAATGAACAAGATGATAAACCACTATGTTTTTCTAGGGGGATGTTTCACTCAATTATGAGGGCTAAAATAAAATCATAAATAAATCCTAACTATCATAGCAACAATAAGTTTTGGAATTTTAACTTAAAAATTTATTATGGCAGAGAGAAGGAGCGAAACGGGGTGCGAGGATCTTTCTGGTTTGAAGAATGCAGGCAGGAAAAGCTAGGCGAATGAAGTAATTGGCGACGAACCGGAGAAAGCAAAGCCGAACGACGAAGGCCACATACCACAATGGGTGTTTGTCAATGGTGAATGGATCGATCAATGCTACTCGGCCCACCGAAGAAAGATAAGCAATCAGGAAGTGCTAGGTCCCGTTCGTAGGAGGAACGATACCCCTTCAGTTGACACAAGAGACGCTCGTTGGGATGTTGCAGGGAAAAATGAAAGGTTTCCCGGGGTCCGCAATCACAAACAGAAATACCGCAATAAAACAGTGTGGAGGAAAAAAGAGAGAAGCCATAACGTTGTTGACGACTCGACTGCTTTGTCCCCTACTTGTCAGAAGGAACAAAACCCTACCCCTCTCGGACAACCTGAAATCTCGTCGATAAACGTCTCTCAGGAGGTAAAGGACAATGCGGAAATCCTGAATGAATTCGCAATTATTTGCCGATTCATAGGAGGGAACCCTAGTAGGGCTGAAATCAGGGAGTGGGCAAAGATGGAATGGAGGACTGAGGTGCCCCTCAAGTTTTTTCCTAAGAATTTCTTTGTGGTATTTTTTGCAAACGAAGAAGCAATGAAATCTGTCACTGAAGTGGGGACGTGGCACCTGGGAAATCTCACACTCTACATGCAACCCTGGGAGAAAAATTTTGACCCTACTCGACTCAAGCCTTATGAGCACCCGGTTTGGATCCGTCTTTATAACCTCTCATTTGAGTACTGGAACGGTGGTTGCTTGGAGAAAATTGGAAGGTCGTTAGGAACCCTGGTGGACATCGATATGGAAATCATTGATAGCAATTTATACAAATATGCAAGGCTGCAAATCGCGGCAATAAAAACTATTCCCTGGTCTCTAATGCTCCTGGTTGATGGTGAAACTTGGCTTCAGGCGGTGTAAATTGAAGAGGATAGATGATTTTGTCTAAAGTGCAGTTCAAGAAGTCACAAAGAGGAGTACTGGAAGCAGGGGTAGGATGACTATATTTCCAAGCGAACGGTTAGGGCAAATAATTGTCGGCAACTCATCCCTTTTGTGGCAAAGATTCCGTATCCACGACATGCGGAGCCTGAGGTTAAGAAAAATGAAGACTCTGGTAAGGATCACGTCGGCTCCTCTAGTCTCTCTCCTCTCCAACCACCAGCGGTAAAGATGGAGTTGGACAAATCAGAAAAAGTTCAGTTGGAAAGTTACAATTCTCCCTCAGAATTCGAAGCTGATTCGCGACCAGAAGATGAGTTAGACATAATCGACAAAAGGTGCATTTCCCAATCGGCAATCTCGCATTTAGGTATGGGCAAAATCGGCAAACAAAGGAAAGCGCGCAGAAGAAAATCGACCAAACAGCTTCGGGAGGAATAGGCTTCTGCCAAAAACTATCCCAGCATTAAAGAATTCCTAAGTACCAAGGGAGGATTGGCCTCCCTTGGGAAACAATGAAGATCTCCACCTGGAATGTCAGGGGCCTAACGGCCCCTGACAAAAGACACCTTATCAGGCATCAACTGCAAAATAGCTTAAGTGACATAATTCTCCTGCAAGAAACAAAACTGTCCCAATTGGAAGCTGTCGCATTCCTAAGATTCATCAGACCGTGGAATGGCTTCTTCCATGAATCGTCTGGCGCATCGGGTGGTCTTGGGGTACTCTGGAAAGAGTCTGCAGTCTCGGCTAAATTACTTTGCTCACACGCTAATTGGCTTGTTGCTGACATCCTTAGTTTGAGTCTCAATTTCCCTTTCATTCTCATCAACATTTACGGTCCCACTGGTACAAAGGAGAAAGCCCGTGCCTGGTCGGAGGTCTTAGGTTTCATCAACGATCATTCTGGAGCCAATATGGTTGTGGGAGGTGACTTCAATGTGGTTCTTGAACTGTCTAAAAAATGGGGCGGGCTAAGGACCGAATCACAGGTAATGGTTGACTTTAGGAATTTCGTCGCCAGCTCCAAACTGGAAGACTGCCAAACCTCGAACGACATCTTTACCTGGACCAATAGGAGAAAGGACTTTAAGGCTATCGCAGAGCATCTGGATAGGTTCATGATTTCGGATGGGTGGCGCAATCTGTGCCCCACCATCGAGGCTCGCATTCTGCCAATCTCTGTATTGGATCATTTTCCGGTCGAACTGAACCTTTGCTATGGCTCGGACACACCTAGATCATCATTCAGATTTTTGAACATGTGGTGGCGCGGCGACAAACTTCTTAAACTGTTGGAATCATGGTGGAAAGAGCACCGTGTGGGCGGTTCGGACAGCTTTAAGATCGTCAAAAAATTGCAATTCCTGAAGTCTAAACTCAAAATTTGGAACAAGGAAAAGTTTCAGAACATTTTCGCAGAAAAGGAAAGAGTGGAGCTCGATTTGCAAGCCCTAAATGAATATGTCATTAGGAATGGCATGAGCAATGTGGAATACATCAAAGAGAAGGACCTGAAGAACGAATTGTCTGAATTACTAAAAAGAGAAGAAGATTTCTGGCGTGACAAATCTAGAGAAGTCTGGCTCAACGAAGGAGATTCCAATACTAAATTCTTCCACGCTTCTATGCTTGTGAGACGTGCGGCTAACAAAATAGAGTTTGTGTACTCAAGCGATGGCTCCTTGAAGTGCGACACCCAAGTTGTGGGAATGGAGGCCCTGACTTTCTTCAGAAAGCTGTTAGGGGAGGATCCTGGTCCAAATGGGGAGGGGGATGTTTTGGAGGCAATTGACAAAAGGGTGGATGAAGCAGATAATCAGATGCTAACAGAGCCAATATCAAAGGAGGAAGTTAAGGTAGCCCTATTCCAGTTACATCCTGACAAGGCCCCTGGTCCGGACGGTTTCCCCGCAGGATTCTTCCAGAGGTGTTGGGACTTTTTAGGGACCGACTTGTGGAGATTGTTGGAAGATTTCAGGAAATCGGGGAGGTTTGTAAAAGATATCAACAATTCGGTAATTGCTTTAATTCCCAAGAAATCTGACTACAGGACCTTTGACGATTATAGGCCAATCTCTCTCTGCAATACCGTCTACAAGCTAATAGCAAAAGTTCTAGCAAACAGGCTCAAGAAGATCCTAGGCAAGGTTATCGGCCCCGAACAGAATGGTTTCGTCCCCAGAAGGGAGATTATCGATAGCATCCTCCTAATTAGTGAAGCAGTGCACTCGATAAAATTGGGTAAATCTTTGGGAATGGTAATAAAGCTAGATGTCTGCAAAGCGTATGACAAAGTCTCCTGGGAATTCCTGATAAAGGTAATGCAATGCATGGGCTTCAATCATCATTGGTGCACCCTCATCAGACATTACATCTCCACGGTGAGGTTTTTTGTAATGGTGAACGAATCCTCTAATGGTTTCTTTGGGGCTACAAATGGTTTGCGGCAGGGGGACCCCATTTCCCCGTTTCTATTCGTGATAATGGCCGAGGCCCTGAGTTGTGCCATAAAAAAGAGACGACAGTTGCAGGCTTGGAGGGGGGTTGTTGTCGCCCCTAATGTCGAATACATCATGCACTCTCAATTCGCCGATGATACCACGTTATTCGGCGAAGCAAATCTACAGGAGGCTAGCAGTATCAAAGAAACATTGGAGGCTTACGAATCACAATCTGGGCAAAAAATGAACAAAGAGAAGTAGAGGATCTATTTCTTTAACACGAAGGTGCAAACACAGAAGGATATTGCTACGTGTCTGGGATTTAGAATTGGAAAACTTCCGACCAGATTCCTCGGAGTGCAGATTTTTGAAGGGGCTAGCAAATTGAAACATTGGCTCGAAGTCTTGAAAAAATGCAAAACAAAGGCACTTTCATGGAAGAACAATTGGCTATCCCTTGCCGGCAGACTGACCATGATCAAATTCATGCTCTCGACAATCCCTATCTTTACGCTTGCCTGTTACGAGGCACCAAAGAGAATAGTAGCAGGCTTAGAGACAGCTCTAAAAAGATTTCTCTGGGAAGGATCAAAAAATGAAAAGCAGATTGCTCTCATTGGGTGGGACACAGCGTGCAAGTCAAAATACGAAGGAGGCGCGGGGCTGAGAAGTGTAGTAAGGAAATTTTTTGCATTGGGTGCAAAAATGGTTTGGAAAATGTACAGACACCCAGAGAAACTTTGGTGTCGCATACTGCAAAACAAATATTTGGACAATTGCTCCCCTTCAAGGATCTTATCCGCAACTGCTTTAAGTGGTGGCTCCGCAATCTGGAAGTTCATCTGCAATAGCCATTCAATTATCATGAATCATATCACCTGGAGAATAGGAAACGACAATCGTGCAAGGTTCTAGACGGACTCTTGGAACGGTTATAGGAGCCTAGCCGATCAATTTGATATAGATGGGGAAGTGGGAAATCTTGAGAGCAGGGGGGAATTGAACTTGCCCGGTACCTTTCTCCTTCAACTTCTTTTGGAGGTGGTAAAGTGTCCTAGATCAACTTGTATCATCTCCACCTCGACCAATCAAAATTGCAAGCAATTACAGAAGAATTAAGCAATCGTATTGTCTTGATTTCCAGAGAAGAAGACTCCATTGTGTGGTGTGGGGAAAAATCAAGTGAATATTAGGCTAAACTGGGATATCAAATCCAAGAAGAAATTGGTGCCAGGAGTGATTGGAGGGCGCGGTTATGCTGGGACCAAGCCGTGCTTCCCAAAGCTGGGGCATTCTTGTGGGTCGCCTTGCACAAGCGGTGCTTGACAATGGAACGGTTGAAAAGAATGGGTTTCGCTGGTCCTTCTCGCTGCATTTTGTGCGAACATAATGTTGAGGATGCAGATCATTTATTCCTCACATGTCCGTTTGCAATCCCCTATTGGGATTGGCTCCAAAACTCTTTTTCCATACCTGGCTCGAGATAGATGTCTTTGTGCGAATTCCTCAACTCATGGAAGCTGGGAAACAGAAATGGTTACTGGTAAAGTCTGTGGGTATTGGCTCCCTCATTGGTTGTGTGGCATATTTGGAAAGAACGTAATAGAAGAATCTTTAGGGGGGAGGCTCTCCGCCTCCCCAGGCTAATCGACAAAATACAGGCGGCAATCATTGAAGTAGCTAATAATAGGACAAGAGTGAATTCTCGGTCTAAGTTCACAAAATGGGATAAAGAAATACATAAAATGTGGGACAGTCTAAAAAGGCCTAGGGCTCGCCTACCTGTATCTGACAAGGTTGATAGGAATGCAGTTCGTTGGGAGAGGCCCGTGGATCTCCCTTGGAAACTGAACTTCGACAGGGCTGCTAAAGGGAATCCTGGGGCGGTTGGGGTTGAGTGCATAATTAGAAATCATATGGGTGAGTGTGTCTGGGCCGCCTCCAAGAACCTGGGGGTAAGAACTAACAACGTTGCTGAATTTGAGGCTCTTCTGATGGGAGTACAACTTTGCATCAGTAAAGGTATAAAGTCAATCAAAATCGAGGGGGACTCAATGATTTGCATTAATGCCATCACGAGTGGTCGCTCGCCAAGTTGGATTCTCAATGCCTGGGTCAATCAAATAAAGGTTCAATTAGAGAGGCTGGAAAATTTTAAGCTCGGGCATGCTTACAGGGAGGCAAACAAGGCTGCTGACTGTTTGGCCAACGCGGGGGTCGGGCAACTAGACGAGTTAATAATTGACTCCAATACCGATCATTGGGTTGGCTTCCAAGAGATGGTGGCGAAGGATAAGGGTGGTACCATTACACCCTAGTATAAGTTCACGGTTTGTCATTGTTGCCACGTAGGATTGGTCAATGATGGCGGATGGTATTCTTGGACCATGGGCTGTGCCATTCTATTCACACATCGGTCTCCTTTTGTAGATTTCCTTGTACGGGCAATTTCAGGTATGGTGGCCCCCGTCTCCCTCATATCTCTGGAAGCTCTGTCCTGCGGATTTTGTTGGAGTATTGTCCAGTTGGAGCGGCCTGGACCCTTGTTTGTTCACTCCCCATGTGGCGAAAATGTACATGGTGAGGCTATTTATGTCACTCGGTTGAGAGTTTTCTGGCGCTCAAGTATATCCAGAAATCATGGTTTTTCAATTTGGGGTCGCCTGCGTGTGTGCGAAGGAGTCTCTGGCCAGACAATGTTCCTGCCTATTCCTACAGCAAAACGGTATGGCGGTGGGTTCGTCCACTGCTATTTCTTCTTTGGTGCTCGGGGAGAACCAACACTGGTACAATGGCAGACTCTACGAGAACATTTGTGGTGCTTTGGCAGATGTCCACGAATCTAAGGAGTGGGTGGCGGTGCAGTTGAACAGGCTTGTTGCGGGTACTCACGTCGCCACCATTGCCAATGCCACAATGGAGCTTCCTACAGGCGGATGGGTGAGCTTTTTGAAAGCCTATTTTGATCCTGACCTGGTGCTAGATGAGGATATGGAAGTCGCCATGGCGGAGACTTCTAAGTGCTTTATGGCCGACGCTTGGGAAGTGTTTCGCGTCGGTGTCAAAAACAATGATTTGAATGCTTTCTCCCGGTTCATGCTCTCAGATCGGGCCTAGATCGGCCCTGATAGCCTTCGGCATTTGTCAGTCTTGGGTGGCCATTTGGCTATTTTGAATCAATGCATGGGCGATTAGGGGGTAGGTTGGTGTAGATGGTTTCTTTGTTTGCCCCTGGTTTGGACTGGTAAATGGGTATGGCCAGGGTTGTTTTTGGTAGGCTTCTTGGGAGCCTTTCCAGGTGTTGGTGTCCACTTTGTGTCATCTTTGGTGGACAGGGAGTTGTTTGGGCTGTCTATTGTAATCTGTACTCAGGAGTTACCCCCATTCTTCTGGTAACACTCATCAAAGAAAAAAAAAACAATAAGTTTTGGAAGGCTAAAACAATGTGTACCTTATTGAAAACTTGTTGTTTTTAGGTCACTAAGTACCCATTCACCTTTAGTGATGAATGGGTCCCTATTAGGGTTTCTGAAAATTGAATTATGGGTTCTATTCCTTGATGTCTACACTTCCAACTCCTCGGTGCTCAGCTCTCAAAAATATGAAACAAATTTTATAGCCTTGTTTTTGTGTTCTTGCAATATGGATGACAAATTTGCAACTTGACAATTTTGACAAATTTTCTTCAATGTTGTTCTCCACTTGATCTTCAACCTAAATCCTACAAACACACATCAAAGGAGAATAAAAACTTGTTGATTGTTAGGGAATAGGGTTTTTCCTTGGTCAAACCCCATTTAGGTAATTAAACCTTATGATGAAATAATGAAACATGAAACAATAATACCTTGGATGATGTCTTGGAATGTAAATTAGAAATCTAAGATGAAGTGGCCATGAAGAATGTAGATCTTGATCTTGAATTTGATGTGAAACAATGCTTGCAAATAGATCTTCAATGCTACATCAACATACTAGATCTACAACATGCTTGATACACTATGCCTTTGACATGATGATGTGATCTTGAATTGCTACAATAAAACTTCAATAATCTTCCCTTGAATGCATTAAAATGCTCTTGAAGTGCTCTATAATGCTCTTGTGAAGTATTAGGATTCTCTCTTGAAAATATTATAGGTAAAACTATGTGAATTAACCTTATATTTATACTTGTATGCGGTGTTTTTACCCCATCTAAAAAGAAAAAAATAAACTAAAGAAAGAGATAAGAATCCAAAGACAACACTTAATATTGGGCTAAAGATGAAACTCAAACCTAGAATGATAATAGAACCAATTTTTACCTTATTTTAGCGTGATGTCCATTTGTTTTCCCTCATGATGGCTTGATATGTGTGCTCCTAGATCAATTTCAGTAGCATAACAACTTCATTTTACTTGATTTGGTCACAAAATGGATGCAAGATGGCTATGGTTACAAGGATTTGGCTATGGAGATTGAAAGATTGGGATGAATGTGATAGATTGTGGTTGTATGTGAATGAATGCAAAAATGGATAAGTGTTAGTCATTTAGCAAGGGAGATTGAAATGGATGGTGGAGATTGAAAGGGGGAGGAAGATCAAGGGTTGAGATCAAGAGTTGACCAAAGGAATTAAAATTTCATTTTTAATGTGCATGGAAAGGATAAAAGGAATTTAATATTCCTTGGGAAAGAGAAAAAGGAATTTAATATTCCTTGGGAGATGAGAGAGGAATTAAAAATTCCTCAAAAGGACCTTGGGAAGACAAAAAGGAATTAAAAATTCCTTGGGGGATGGGGAGAGTTGACCAAGGGGTTGATTAGGCTAGTTGATGAAGGATTAGAGGAAGGTTAGGTGGTTAATAAAGATTAGGAACCAACTTGAAAAAGTTGTAGGATGTGACACATTCTAATCATGGATTAGGAATGTGCACATCCCTAATGATGGTATTAGGAGGTGGATTAGGGTTAAGTGTAGATTATGGGGGATGGGAGATAAAGGGAATTAAATAAATGGATTATTTATTTAATTCTTTGGAGAAAAGTAATAAAGGTTAAAGTATTTAATTATTTAACTAAATACCTTAGGGATTTAGAGGACTTTAGGGGTATTAATTAAATAATAGCAATATTTCTTAATTAATGTAGATAAGAGGATATTTAGATGAAAAGGATAAATTTGACCAAACGTAAGTGGCCAAATTTAGGTGTCTAAATTTTTCCCCTCTTTGAGATGGTGTTACAAAGTAGCATTATTTCAAAGAAGATTAAAAGATAGCACCAGGAAGAAGATGGTTAGATTGTGAGAGATGCCTCAGTCATTCAAAGAAATGACTAGGAAGTAAGATGATGGGAGTGAAGATGAATATTAAGGATTGAGGATGCCCCCTCGAGAGGACACACAAGTTCAAGAGAACATGGGTGTGCTCTCAAAATGGATGAGATGATGCAAAGGTAGATGGGGAAGATAATGAAAAATGATGGATAGAATAGGGGATGGGAGGAGGAAGAGATAATGGAAAGAGAAGATGAGAAGCAAGTAAGGACAAATGGATTCAAGGACAAATGTGATGTTTCCCTAGTCAAGCTACAAGCCAAAATGGGTTAATGATGGGTGGAGTGTTGTTGATGAGGGAATAATATATCCTGAAACAATAAAAGGATAGGGAAGGATACATCCTGATGATGATGATAAGAGTGGTGTTGATGAGGGAAGGATACATCGCAAAACAACACAAGGACAAGGAAGGATACATCCCAATGATGACAATGAGAGTGTTGTTGATGAGGGAATGATATATCCCAAAACAACACAAGGATAGGGAAGGATGCATCCCGATGATGATGATGAGAGTGTTGTTGATGAGAGAAGGATATATCCCAAAATAATGTAAAAGGATAGGAAAGGATACATCCCAAGGATGATGATGATGATGATGATTGGATCAAGGTTGGGAATAAGACCAAGGATGGGATTAGATGATTTGTGCTAGAATGAATGGATTAGGATTGGATTGAGATGTGAGATTATGGAAACTAATGAAAATGATGGAGGAAAAGATGCTTAGGGGCGATCCCACAATACTGGTTTACAATTTTTGGCCAAACTGGACACTGAACTAATTTTTTCTAACTAAATCTTCACTTTCAAACACCTATAGTGGCTAAATAGTGAGGAATTTGAAGATGATGCAAACTAGTGATTTGTGACATTTTGTATGTACATTCTAAATATTTTTTTTTCAATTTTGTTTTAATCAAATTGCACTTCTTTTTCCATCTCCTTCAAAAACTATCTTTTTCAGTAAACACCATTTTTAAGGAGTGACGCTCACCGTATAACAAACTTTTTTTCCAAGAAGGATAATTTTTTTTTAATTTAGATATGTAACTACAATATCTAGAGCTTCCAATTTGTTTCATAGTGTTTTATTGAATATTGTTTCCTTAATTAAGTTTCAAATTCAAACCAATTACAATTCAGACATAGTCAAACTATATAACAACTTTTTTTTGTATGTATCAAAATTCCTTTTTTTATTTGGATCAAGGACTTCATTATCTGGTGCACTCATTTTTTGAATTTTTTTTTATAATCTTCTATTTTTCCACATGTGCAGAATAGAGAGCTTGATTTTTGGTGAAAAACCTACATTCACAAGAAATAAAAAATAAATATAATAATCATATTTTAAATTGAATTAAAATTATAATTTTTTGGAAGCTTATAATAAGTACTACATACTTACAAAAAATAAATTTTAAATGAATTCATTTGATCCCCCAAAAGGTAAATCAAAAGTGGTTTTTTATCAGCATTTTGATAGGTGTAAAGGAGACTCCATCATAGGTATGTTTTAAAACTAGCGAGGTTCTATCCAAGGGGGCTTGGTCTAAGGTGGTTCGATCAAACCCTCTTCAATTGGAATCCTTTAAATGGAACTTTTCAAGGCTTAAATCATTATATTTCCTAAAAATATACAATTTCAACAAAAATCATAATCTCCCAAAAAGTGTAAACCACTATTGTGACAACACCCTTAGAATAAAAAATCAATATTATCCTAAGAAGATTGAAGAGATGATGAGATGATGAGGATGGATGAAAATAGATAGGGAGGAGAGTGATGAAGGATGAATGGATTAGAATGATGAATGGTGATGGGACGGGGGGATATTGATAGAGGAAAATGATAGATGAGAGGATGGGAGATGGGGGAGATGAAAGGAGAGTGATAAAATCAAGAAATTTAATTTTTATGCATTATGTTGTCATGTAATGAGCACTATATTTGATATAGCATGAGATATTATGCACTAGGGTATGAGGAACTAAGGTGACTATGTATCACATGCATGGGATTGACACAAAAAATAAAAGGTTAGTCCAACATCCCAAAGTCATGAGGCCTTTGGTAGGACCAATGTGGGAACACCATAGACACAAAGGGTACCTCAACGTAACACAAGACCGCAAGGATCTTGGTGGATACTACATGGGACAATCAGGAAGACAAGATCACATAGAAAATCAACATATACCACTGTCTACTTGTCAAAGCACACCATGATATGATGGATCGTGGTGACCTTGATAGAGTATACTAGGAAGCTCAAATGACATAAAAAATGAAAAAGAATAAAAATATCACAATAGATTTCAAATTTCCTTTGCCATAGGATCAAGGGGTGGATGGGATTGATGTGGTATGATTTAGGAAGCGTACATCCTATTAAGAGCAAAAGATGGAGGATAGATTGGATGATCAACATGACTCAGGATATTTGAAACCAATTAAACCTCATGATACTAGTGGATTTTTCTTATAGGAACTAGCTAGATAGGGACACACTTGAAAACACCACACAAGACCAAAACACACCCTCAAGACCTAGGGACTCAGGGGTTGATAAGAGATTAGCCTTACCTACGTGAAAGCGCAAAGCCCTCGTAGTTCGACAAAATACTGATGACTGACCATGAATAAAAGTGGAAAGAAGATAGTTGGATACCATGATGGACGACAAGGATAGGACAGAAAAATTCCCCAGGGGCTAATCAAATGATTAGCCTTGCCTATGTGAAAGTGTAGAGGCAACATAGTTTGACAAAAGACTAAAAATTGACCATGGATAAAGGATGAAGAGATGACCATGATAAGTGGATAAAATTATGGAGCCAATACGATGATACAAGATAGACCTAGTGGGTAGGATGGTGGTGATCATGTGTAGCTTAGGAATGGGATAGTTATCCAAATCATCAAAATATGAATTGGGAGGATGATATGATTGATAGATAAGTGATGAAAAGTGGTAGGAGATCAAAAAGATGTGTGAAAGAGGTGGAAGTGATGACGGTGAGAGGTATGGCATCAAGTTGCATGGGGGAAGCCTATAGCTAGATACCAATGACAAGGGATTATGAGATGGGATGAGGATAGAGATGAATGGATAGGAGATAAGGATGGGGGATGGAAGGGATGATATGATGGAAGGATAGGAAGATAAGGATGGGGAGATGAAAATTATTCTATCTTGGATGGGTAGGTGGGAAGATAAGGATGGGGAGATGGAAGGGATGGTAGGATCAATGAATGATGTCTCCAAGGACTCTATCACAAAGAAGGAGATGCCTCGCTCTAGATATTTCATGTATGATGAGGCAAGAGGGATGGAAGATAGAAGGATGGGAAAATAAGGGAGTGAGATGGATATGGATAGGATGCATGGATAAGGAAGGGAGATTGATGGTAGCATGACGGGTGGACAAGGAAGGTAGATGGAGAGGATAAGGAATAGGATAGTGTATGGGTGAGGGGAATGTATGTCAAGAGGTGTCCAAAGCATGTATATATGTTTGCCCCTATATATATCAAGATCGCAAGGAGGATGAAGGGATTGGAATAAATGGGATATGACAAGTAGGATGTGTAAGATAGGTGGGGTGGAGGAGGTGAAGGGGATGAACTTACCCCCAAGTGTGGAAGGAAACTAGATGGGGGATTTACGCATGATGCATGTTTTCCAAGTTTTCATCATGGTACTTATCCAAGGTGATTGTTTGCCAAGCTTTCAACATTGGATGAATTTTTCTCTTTACTCTTTTTTTTTTTACATTTTTGACTTTTTGACTTTTGTATTTTTGGATAGTGTAGAGAAGGGGGATTTTCTACTCATGAGTTCTCTTCATTCAGAGAGCCTCATTGGGATAAATTCCCTAAACTACCTCAAGGAACAGCAGTGAGAGTCCTAGAATCAGAAAGAGAAGGACACAAAGGTTTTTTGGACAAACAAATGGGCTCTTGACCGAAGGACGTTAGCATGGAATAAGGATGAAGCACGTTGGTGTCTCATATGAACCAAAGAATGAGAATATCTTAAAAAATAATAGAGTGGATACTTCTACTCTAATTACCAAGAAATATTGAAACGTGAGAAAATAAAAAAATGTAATAAAACTAAAATAGAGTGAAGTAGAAATGATAAAGATAAGGAGAAGAAAGGAAAGAAGATACTCACAACAATCCAATTAATGAAGCCTCCAACTAGTGGATATCTTCAATACTTGTGTCTATAAGATCAAGAGAAAGTGTTGGGGTTGTTTTGGGGGTTGCCTTAGTCAAACCCCCATTTTGGTGTTCCCACCTCCACGAATACCTAGATAGATAGAGAAAGAGAGATGAAAAAAGTGCATGGTGAAATAAAAACCCGCTCCAGAGTAGAACTCGCATCACCAAGTAAGAGTGATAAAAGAAAACCCCGCTCGAGGAGGAGAACTTGTATCACAAAAGAGGTGATAAAAGCAATCCCCACTCAAGGAGGAGAACCCGTATCACAAAGTAGAGATGCAATAGGAAGGGGATAGGGAGTCCCAAGATGCTCACAAGCATGAAATAAGGGAGATGAAGCTGCAAGAGCCAAAGGAGCTACAAAGAGGTAGAGAAAGATAGCTACAAGAGCCAAGAATGTGTTGCAAAGAGGTGTAATGAGAGCTTGAAATTTTTGTAGAGATATGTTGTAAAAAATAAGAGAGTTGTGTAAGCAAGAGCAAGGTGGGAGAAGGAGAGGAAGAAGTTGGAATGAAGCTAGAAGAACTTGGAAGAACATAGAGAGAGCAAATAGATTGAAAAGACTACTCTTAAGAAGGGATAAGAAGCTTCCTAAGCTATTTCAGGGCATCTTGAACCATTACCACCGACCAAAGGAGGTGACAAATGGAAAAAATGAATGAAAATGAGTGTTTGAATGTTGAAACATCATAGGACATTAGTATGGCATGCTAGTGTTTGGACACATCACGCTACAAAACGAAACAAGCGAGAAAAGCACCAAGTTTGACATAAAGTTGGCATGCGAGTTTAGTTGCTAAAAAAGGGGTCAGATCATCCTAAGAAGGGAAAAAGGCTGTTGTAGGAGCTAAAATGAGCCTACGAAAATACTAAGGGAGTGAACACTAAAGCGGATGCAAGAATGTATGTGAAATTGTAAGGGGTGCAATTTTATGACTATACATTTTTCCCTCACTCTAGCGGGCATATGAATCTACACTAATATGCACACTAAAGGAAATCTACTTAACATAAATAACATCATATGCCAAAAGGATACTGTAGAGGAAGCAGATAACTCTTCAAACCATGGAAGCATGCCCCCAGTCTGAAGACCTACAAAACAAATGCATGAGACAAGAAAAACTTGCACCAGACAACAATGTTAGAGCACAAGAAACTAAAGGATTTGAGTCAATAAAGTGAAAGAGACCTTGATGTAGAAGGTTGTCTCAGTAGTATGCATTGTCCCCAAATTAAGAAATAACACACTTAGAAAAATGAAGAGAGGAAGGGCATATACTCAAGATGAAGAAGATGTAGATCTTCGATTTGATATATACAAAAGAGAAGAGAAGAGAATTTTAGAGAAAGAGATGGTGAAGCTAGAAAGGAATGATGCAAGTGCCTCATAGGCTTGCAGACCCACAAGGAGGAGACCCCCAAGATCTCTCACATGGAAGAAACCCAGATGTAAGCACCTTACAAGCCCACAGACCTGTAAGGAGGCAACTCCCAAGATCTCTCAGATGAAGGAAGCCTCAAGAAGTATCTCACAAGCCTGGAGACCTACAAGGAAGGTATCCTCCATGATCTCTCACATGGAGGAAACCCACAAAAGTTCCTTACAGACCAACAAACCTACAAGGGAGGTATCCTCCAAGATCTCTCACATGAAGGAAACCCAAAAAAACACCTTATAAACCCGCAAACCTATAAGGAGGCATCCTCTAAGATCTCTCACATGAAGGAAGCCAAGAAAGCACCTTACAAACCCACATAACTACAAGGAGGGTATCCTCCAAGATCTCTTGCATGAAGGAAACCCAAAGAAATCTCCCTACAAACTCACAGACCTGTAGGGGAGCAACCCTCAAGATCTCTCACATGGAGGAAGCTCAAAGGAAGCACCCTATAGGCTCATAGACCTACAGGGAGGTATCCCCCAAGATCTCTCACATGGAGGAAACCAAAGGAAGGGGACTTCATAGAGTTGAAAAGTGGCTTTATAGGCACACCTATAAAGCAACATGTTTACCCGTAGATAAAATATGCTAGAAAACAAAGTGGCCATGTATGAAAATAAGTGGATAGTCATGCAAACCATCGACAAATTGGAAGGCTTTCAAAGGGGTCCCTTGGGAACCCTTCAAAAGAAGAGGGTTCCACTCAAGGGATGCGTTGTTTGAAAAGTGAGATCTAGTTAGGTTGCCCCCAAGCTAGACGCAAAGAATTCATTAAAGAGAAAAGCTTTCAAAGAGGTCCCTCAAGAACCCTTCAAAAGAAAAGGGGATCCACTCAAGGGACACTTCATTTGAAAGACATAAAGAAGAGAGGGGGTTGTTAAGGAGGACACACATCTTCAAAACAAGCTGTCAATTCCCCCATCATACAGGGGAGGAGAACCATGCAAGATTCTTAGACCATACAAGATAGAGGTAAACCTCGATATCACTTGGAATTTGAAGTAGAAGTAGGTGCATCAACAATAAATGAGTGATGGCACCTAAATCATGAAGTCGTATTTTATCCTTCAAGGCCTTACATTCACTAGTGGAATTTCCAGGCACTCGATGTTATGCACAGAAAGAATGTTTTGCTTTATCATGTTTATGAATTTTCTTACATGTAGGAGAAGGAAGAGTAATCAAGCAGGATTTTAGAAGCTGCAACAAAATACACTCTTGCTCAGATAAAGAATGAGGATCAAGAAGAAATCCTTTCTCTTGTGGAGAAAAGCTTGACTTCTTACAAGAAGAAGATATGAAGATAGGAGAAAAAGGAGGAGGATCTCCATAGAGAGCATTATTCTAGCAATGGGAATCACACTCCTCTACGAGATCACCATCATCTTTCCTAATGGGATTATGAACATTAACCTCTTCAATAGAAGTGCGATCATCTTCTTCAGAAGGAGGATCAACACTAAGAACATTACAATTTTCATTCACCTTATCCTGCGATACAAAAGAATGACCATCTTTGACAGTGGGTTTGGATGATGTTATTGGAAAGTTTGAGTGGATCAGGTTGACTTTATATTCCTAAATGAAGGAATCTGTAAAGTCTAGAGAACCCCAATCATCACCAAGACATGCATTTTCTTGAGGAGAGCTAGAAGGACCACACTTAAGACTCTTTGCTTCAGAAGGATTTTCTTCAAGGACATTATCTCAAGTGTATCCTTTATAGTATTTATAGTAGGTACTTATGGTGTAAACTTCAACACACTAGAAGACACTGAAGGAATAAGAGTAGGCACAACCAAAACCTGACCAATAGTTGCCATCACACATAAGTGTATATCCTTAGGTTCAAACTTGACTATGACTACATTACTATTACAAATGAACTTAATAGATTTATGCAAGGTAGACAGGATTGCACCCATAGCATGAATCCACGGTCTATCAAGAAGAAGGTTAGAAGGTAACTTTTATGACATAACATATACAAGGGTGGGTACGGTGATGGATCCCAACCTCAAAGGAAAGACTATCGTGCCTAGGGATTTTTGACCAACATTATCGAACCCATGAATATCAATAGAAGTATTAATAGAAGATGAGTCAATATTAATCTTAGGCAATAGATCAATACTACACACATTGAGCATCGAACTAGCATCAATGAGAGTACATCTAATGTCAATTTTATTAATGTTAACTATGATCACTAGAGGGTCTACTTGCTTCTGTACTTCTGGAGGTAGGAGCTCTTGCAGATAGAACGTAATATTTGGTGAATTTGTGTGAATATACACCATCAACACATTAGCATTTTTCAGCCTTGCAGAAGAAGGCAAGAGGATATTTTGCAAGGCTTCCTGAAGCATACCTTGGTAAAGCAGAGTAGATTGAAGCAAGTCCCATAGTGATATCTTAGCTGGAGTAACTTGAAGTTGCTTGACAAGATTGTAATCAGTAGGTGCTTTAGTTGTAGGTTTAGGTGCTTGAGGAAGGCTTGGTTGTTTATTCATTCTATTCTCATAAGTATGGGCTACTTCTCTATAAGAGGGAGCCTTAGAAAGGTTGTGGGAGTCTCTACCAAATAGAAGATCATTGATAGAACAAACTCATTTAGGAGAAGGATTGGCTAGAGTCACGTAAATGACTAGTCTCTTGGGCCTTTGAGGGGCAACATAGACATAGATTACATTTACAGAATCAACACAACTAGTGGAACAATTATTTGAAGAAAAATTCTTAACATCGATCAAGGGATGATCAGATGTGGAAAGAGATTCATCATTTTCTAATGCATCATCTCTAGAAGAGAGTGCATTGGAATGAAGATGAGATTCAACATTCACACATGCAACGTCTCTAGAGGAGAGTGCATTGGAATGCAATAGAGATTCGTCATTCACAAATGCATCATCTGTAGAAGGGAGGACATTGGAATGAAGAGAAGGTAGAGTAATGTTAAGAAAGGTATCAATGATTTCATCTTCTTGCAACAAAATATCCTCTGAAGTAAGAGGACTTTCGTGAGAAGGATCAAAGATACCAAGTGACATGGGTAAAGCCAAGTCACCATCACATGCATGAAATGGAATATCATTAAAATTTTGAATAAAATTAGATACTAACTAATAAAAGAAGATGTTAAATTCATTTTGGTGATAGAACTAAGAAAAACCGAAAATTTAGAATTTCTAATTTTTCTAGTATTTTCTAGGTTCTAGTAATTTGCATTTTCGAAGGTCTTCGGAGCGAAATTTGAGGTCAGAACTTGCATCGGTCACTAAAATTTGACTATTGAAGGCACTAGCATTTTAGGGATTGAACTACTTCTCTAGGAGACCTTTCCAACGACACAAATGGTCATGAATTCCAAGCACCGAGTCAAAAGTTATGACCCCAGCAAGTAGGGGTAAAAAAATTCTTAGTTTTTTGAAAATACCCTGTTCACATTAGGTTCACTAAAATGTAAAGAAGGGGGATTCGCTACTCACAAGTTCTCTTCATTTAGAGATCCTCATGGTGAAAAATTCCTTAAACTACCTCAAGGAACATCAACAAGAGTCCTAGAATCAGAAAGAGTAGGACACAAAGGTATTCTGGACAAACTAATAGGCTCTCGGCTAAATGACATCGATGCATAATAAGAATGACAGTGCGATGTGATGGTGTCTCAGAGGTGCGATGGCATCTCATATGGACTAGAGAATGAGAATATCTCAGAAAATAACAAAGTGGTTACTTATACTCTAATTACTAAGAAATATTGAAACGTGAGAAAGTAACAAAATGTAATAAAACTAAAATAGAGTGAAGTAGAAATGATAAAGATAAGGAGAAGAAAGGAAAGAAGATTCTCACAAAAATCCAAGTAATGAAGCCTCTAGCAAGTAGATATCTTCAATACCTACGTCCATAAGATCGAGAGAAAGTATTGGGGATGTATAGGGGTTTTCCTTAGTCAAACCCCCATTTTGGTGTTCCAACCTCCACAGACAACCAGATAGGTAGAGAAAGAGAGGGATGAACAAAGCACATGGTGAAAGCAAAACCCACTCAGGAGTAGAACCCACACCACCAAGTAAGAGTGATAAAAGTAAACCCGCTCGAGGAGGAGAACTCGTATCACAAAAGAGGTGATAAAAGCAATCCTTGCTCAAGGAGGAGAACCCATATCATGAAGAAGAGATGCAATAGGAAGGGGATATGGAGTCTCAGGATGCTCACAAGCATGAAATAAGGGAGATGAAGGTGCAAGAGCCAAAGGAGTTGCAAAGAGGGAGAGCAAGATAGTTGCAAGAGCCAAGAGTGTGTTGCAAAGAGGTGTAATGAGAGCTTGAAAGTGTTGTAGAGAGTTGTAACAAATAAGAGAGTTGTGCAAGCAAGAGAAAGGTGGGAGAAGGAGAGGAAGAAGTTGGAATCAAGCTAGAAGAACTTGGAAGTACTTAGATAGAGCAAATGGATTGAATAGACTACTTTTAAGGAGGGAGAAGAAGCTTCCTGATCCGTTTTAGGGCATCTCGAGCCGTTAACACCGACCAAAGGAGGTGACAAGTGGGAAACATGCATGAAAATGGTCATTTGAACGTTGAAACATTGCAGGACATTAGTGCATCATGTGGACGTCTGTGTGGGACGCTAGTGTATGGACACATCACGCTACAAAATGACATGAACGGGAAAAGCACTAGGTTTAACATAAAGCTCACACGTGAGGTTAGCTACTGAAAACGGGGTTAGAGCATCCTGAGAAGTGAAAAAGGTTGATACAGGGGCTAAATGAGCCTACACAAATACTAAGGGAGTGAACGCTAGAGAAAATGCAAGAATGTATGTGAAATTGCAAGGGGTGCAATTTTATGACTATATAGATAGTATGTGGATGGAGATCGATAAGGATAGGGATGTGGATAAATGGAATTGGAAGACATGTGATAAGGATGTGGATGGACTCAAGAATCAAGTTCCATATGAGGTAACAAGAGCCCAAGTGTGAAATGACTATTGGGTATTGGTACAACCTTATTAGGAGGGATCAATTATGCAAGGGAATGGATTAAAGGGATTTGATGGGGGGATATGTGGAATAATGGATGGGATGTTGTAAAGTGTATGGATGGAATGATGTGGATTTGTGATGGGGGAAATTTTTCATGACCAACATCGGCGGCACATATGGTGGGGGATGTGAAATGATAGGAGGATTAATTGATGGATGATGTGGGGATAATGGAGGAGTTGGGGTAGTGAATTTTGGGACATAAGGACCCAAAATAGATTTAGGAGATGGTGGATGAGGATGTGCAACTTTGGGATTAGCAACTTTGGATGTTATTATAGATTTTTCATTTGAAGGCATTGCATCTTTTTTCTTTGGGATCCACATGGTTCTAATTTTTTCTTTGGTGGGCCTTTGTGGCCTGTGGGTTTGATTTGGATTTTGGATTTGATTTTTCTTTTCTTCAACATGTCTTTTTAAGGGGACATGAGGGTCTTTAGATTCATGTGGATGTTTAGATTTATGCATTTTTACTTTAGCATCCAAAGTGCTTTTAATAGAAATGGGATGGGTGTGAGGAGATGGATGATGTGGAGGAAACATGAAGGGAGTGATGGAGGTAGGATTTTGGGGATGATATGTGGATGGAGGATGTGTAGTTATGTGCCTTTGTTGATCCTGATTAGGGAATATGAAAGTGTAATTTTTATGATGGGTGATAGGAAGAGGTGATTGGTGGATGAAGGAATGAGGAAGATGAGATGGAGGAGGTGATTTTGGGATGTAAGGTCCTAAAATGGACTTAGTATACAGAGGATGTGTGATGGCGGATGGAAGGACATAGGGACCCAAAATAGACGTAGTAGATGAAAGATGGGTGATGGTGGATGGAGGGACATATGAACCCAAAATGGATTTGGAGGATGAAGGAAGAATATGGATGGTTGTTTTTAGGTGATATGATGGAGGAGGGATGGTAGTAGATGGTTTAGTGGAGTGATGGGAAGATCCTATTATTCTTTTGGAAGAGGCTCGTTGAGGATGTCTGGAGGTTGTACCAACATTTTTGGATTGTGAGTCTTGAGATATGTATCCAAGACCTTGTGCACATGGGTGTTCTTTGACATGGATGGGCTCCAAAATACCTTGCTCATGAAGGCCTAAGCCTTTTCCTTGGTAGTTCATGATCTTGAGCATTCAATCTATGGTAGGGGACTTATTATTTTGGAAGCATGATGTTTGAGGAGGATGGGTGGTGTATATGCTTTGTTCTTCTTTTGTAAGGAAACCACTATGGATGAATGTAAGGGTACCAAGGGAATATGGAATTAGTGTTGGGATAGTTTGGTTAGGTGGTGATGAAGGATCATGAGATGGAGATGATGGGATGGAAACATATTGATCAGGAGGAGTGAGTGATAAGGGATTAGGTGATATGATAGGATCTGGAGTTGTGGCAGTGGGTGATAAGGGCTCATGATATGGAGTGGTTGGATCTTGAGTGTCAAGGGGATCATGGGATGGAATGGATGGGGGACTATGATCTTGAATTGGGGTAGATAGGATGATAGGATCTTGATGTGGAGGAGGGGATATGTTGGTATGCTTTGGATCAAGCTCTTGGCATGACTCATCATGTGTGGGAGGTGTGATGATGAAGTGTTGGAGGGAATCCTCAAGTGGGGGGGATGGAAGGATGGAGGATTCATGAAGTTCATGGGAATAGATTTTGGTGATACGAGGAGTGGGAGGAGTGGATTGGATTTGGGTGTCTTTAATGGATTGGATGGATCTAGGAGTAGAAGATGGGAATTCAATGGATTCGGTGGGTTTGATGGTTTCAACGTTTTGGGTGGTGCTAGGGGTGGTAATAGTAATGATAGGTGTGGGATGGAGAAGGGTCTCATCAATAGTGATCATACATGGGGGAGAGGGGAAACATGGTTCCATGACCTCAAGATGTGGATTTGGGGATGTATTATTTTTCATGAGTCCTTGGACGACATCTAGAGTGAGATACTTGCATATTCTAGGCTTAGCTAGGGTGATGGGAATAGATGAAGGATTATGGATGGGTGGAGGATTAGGATTATGGATTGGTGGATGAGGATTAGATGGATGGATGGGATTGGATGGGGGACTAAGAGTAGGTGGAGGATTAGGATTGGTGGGGGGATCAAGATTAGATGGAGGATTAAGGTAGGAATATTGGGATAGTGGATTAGGATAGGAGGACGTGGATGGTGGATTGATGTTGGAGAAAGTGGATGGGGAATTAAGGTAGGAAATTGAGACGGTGGATTAAAGTGGAGAGATGCGGATGTTGGATTAGGATAGGAGGATGGGGATGTAGGATTAGGATGGGAAGATTAGGATGGAGGATTAAGGTAGGAATATTGGGATAGTGGATTTAGATAAGAAGATGTGGATTTTGGATTAGGATGGGAAGATTAGGATGGTGGATTGAGGTACGAGTATTGGGATAGTGGATTAAGATAAGATGTGGATGGAGGATTGATGTTGGAGAAAGTGGATGGAGAATTAAGGTAGGAATATTGGGATGGAGGATTGGGATAGAAGGATGTGGATGTTGGATAAGATAAAGATGTAGATGAAGGATATGATGAATATGTGGATGGGGAAGATAATGTATATCCCTTGTTAAAGGTAGCATAAGGATTGCTAGTGGATGTGGATGAAGGGGTGATAAGATAGCTAGGAGGAGTGATTGGATTTTGGAAGATGGTTGGGGAAACCTTGCTAGTAATAATAGCATCAAGGGGATCTATATCATACTCATCTTGATCAAAAATACTTTCATTATCATCATCAACATAATTAGGATTCCCCTTGACTATTATTTTTTGTTGCACTGATGAAGTATAAGGATTCATGACGTTGGATTGGATGGATATGGATTGGAATATATGAATAGAAGAAAAGGAGAGATGATGAAAAGATAAATAGAAGGATTAGAAGAACATGGAAGAAGGGATCTTAAGATTTGTTTCGATATTGAAAGATCTTGGATGTTGATGGATTAAAGCTCAAAATGGGATGTATATTAAACTCATATTGGGGTTTGATTTAAGCTCAGATTAGGATTAGATTGAAGCTCAAATTAGGATTGGATTGAAGCTTACATTAGGATTGGATTGAAGCTCAAATTAGGATTGGATTGAAGGTCGGATTAGGATGATTGGAGGATGTGATGGGATCAATTCCTAAGTTCAAGGATACAACCAAAATGATGAGGACAATGTTTGGATGAATGAAGGATTGGTTTAGTTGACTCCTTGCTCAAAGGGAATGATGTTTGGATAGATTGACAAGGATTGATAAGGTGAAAGTGATCCTTTGGAGATAGATATGTAGAGGAAAAATGATTGGACTACAATTGTAGACTAAGGAAGATATAGGCTAATCATGACACAAAGGATTGACTTTCTGGATTTTGGATGGGAAGCAGATCCACCTTTGTCTATAGCACATTCACCTCTCTAGATCACAGATTCGCCTATCTATGGATATCACATAATCACCTCTATTTGTCATAGATTCACCTTTCGGGGGTGTAGGTTCGCTTATGTGAGCAAGAGTGAGTTCGCCTTTGTACTATGCACAATCACTTGTTCAAGTTACAGGGTCGCCTATCTACAAATTCGCTTATAAGGAAAGAGGCAGAATGGATTCACCTATTGGGTGAGCAGGTTCTCTTATTTGGAAAGAGGCGGGAGCGAAATCACCCTTTCAAGGAGTGGATTCACCCTTGTAATTTAGGTCTAGGATAGTTGAGTGCAGGATCTCCTTTTATGTTGATAGGCGAGTGTGCACTTGCCTGTTTGGGTAGCGGGTTCACCTTTTCTCCAAAGGGGTTGGAGCACGTTTGCTCATGTTTATTGTAGGTTTTCCCCTGCATTAGGAGAATTCACCCATCCGAGTGGATTCGCCTTTGTGTCTAAAATCTAAACCTTCAAAATTGCAAACAACAGTTAAATATCAAATGGACCTGTGGTGTGGGTCCCACCTAGAGTGCTAGAAATGTGTGCAGTGTTTTTACCCCATCTAAAAAGAAAGAAATAAAATCAAGCAAGAGATAAGAAACCAAAGAAAACACTCAAGATTGGGCTAAAGATGAAACTCAAACTTTAAATGACAATAAAATCAAATTTTTACCTTATTTGAGCTTGATGGATTTGTTTTCCCTCATTGATGGCTTTATATGTGTGCTCCTAGATCAATTTCAATAGCATAATGGCTTGATGTTGGTTGATTTGGTCACAAAATCGATGCAAGATAACTATGGTTATAAGGATTTGGCTATGGAGATTGAAAGATTGGGATGAATGTGATAGATTGTGGTTGTATGTGAATGAATGCAAAAATGCCTAAGTGTTAGTCATTTAGGAAGGGAGATTGAAAGGGGGAGGAAGATCAAGGGTTGAGATCAAGAGTTGACCAAAGGGATTAAAAATTCATTTTTAATGTGCATGGAAAGGATAAAAGGAATTTGATATTCCTTGGGAGATGAGAAAGGAATTAAAAATTCCTAAAAAGGACCTTGGGAGGACAAAAAGGAATTAAAAATTCCTTGGGGGATGGGGAGAGTTGACCAAGGGGTTGATTAGGCTAGTTGATGAAGGATTAGAGGAAGATTAGGCAACTAATAAGGGTTAGGAGCCAACTTGCAAAAGTTGGAGGATGTGACACATCCTAATCATGGATTAGGAATGTGCACATCCCTAATTTAGGTGTCTACAATACTAAATCTAAGAATTAACCCCAAAATTCAAATAATCCAAGCTAACATAAAATCTAGGGTTCAAAATCATTACAATCTTGTCACAAATAAATTCAAAAAGGGGTGTCCTAGGCAAGGAGGACCCATTCGCCCAAAGTGGTGAATGGGTCCTAGCACAATTTTCTAGGACCAAGCTTCAAGGAGGTGAAATAACATCAAAAAATCACCTCAAATATGCCAAAAAATAGGTGTCCTAAGTTAGGAAGACCCATTCGCCCAAAGTGGAAAATGGGTCCTAGCACAATGTTCTAGGACTCTAACTTTGCCAAATTAAATATTATGCAATATCATTAATGGGTGTCGTGATAGATCCTTGAAAAATGCAATAATAAGGGCTTGAATTTTAATTAAAGGAGGCAAATAAGATAAATTAGCCTCAATTAATTAATGAAAACCTAAATTAGTGTGAAAGTATAAGAAAACACTTTACAGCACCCTAAATAAGGCACAATTAAGTAAATTTTATCATTAATTGTTAATACCCAGACTAAGTGTGAAAAAGTGTTACTTTTTTTCGATGCTACATCAGCATACTCTTCAGACAGATCGAGTCACCACTCATAATTGATCTTGTACTTTCATTAGCAGATGGACAGCTCGTATTCAAACTTTGTAAATGGATAGCTAGACGAGTTGCTCTTGCATGAAAAAGGAGTAATGGCGAAAATGATGGATGGTGGCTCAAACTTTACATGGATTTCCTTCATAAATGTTGCAATTTAATTTAAGTATTTTTTCTACTACACATTTGCTTTGTATAAAAAGAAAATCCGTAAAAATCCACTCATTCCATAGAAAAATAGAACTCCCCAAAGGTCAAGAACAGCTACGTATTTCTTTGGTAAATTTTCCAAATTTGCAATCCTAAAATTCATATTTGAAACTTGTGTCATGTTCTCTATCCAAAAGACTTTAAATTTTAAAATTTTACATAAGGAGTTTTTATTTGAAACCAATTTGAAACCATGAATTGATCAAAGGAACAACCCTCCACCTCCAAAAGACCATTTGATGAAGACATTATTTTCCAACTCCCTGGTTCCTCAAAAAGGCCCATTTGTCCCCATGGTCCTAGTGCGGTTGATGGCATAGTCGATAATGCCAGAGAATGTAGGGATGCTAAAATTCCTCTCATTGAATGGGAATTGTTTGTGCATTGGTATGGAAAGAGGAACTCCAATTCTCCAAAATGTATGGACCTATGACCTAAGAAGGTTGGTGGTACCCAATATATTCATAAACATAGATTTTGTCAGGCGTGTTGTTGCAAGCTACGATGAAAATGTAAGGGTCATTAGAGCTACAAATGGAGAACTACTGAGAATAAATAAAGTGTTCATCTCCAAATTTTTTAACCTTAAATTGGTTGCACATAAGGTTATAGATTTTGACTCTTTCAAGCAAAAATACCAACAAGAAAAAAGCAGTTTTAGGGCGCATTGGCTTCCAAGGTTTAGGTTGAAGGGTTTTAATGGAAGATCTATAAGAATTCTTGAATATGAATTAAAACCCTTCATCCTAGCTACTTTCAAAGACTACTTTGTTAAGAAATTATGCTTTATGTCAAGCATTGGGAGAAGATGCACAAACAAGAATTTCAGTGTCTCTTATGTATATGGTTGTAAATATCTAGAATCCCCTGATAAATAGTGAATCCAACTTTTCCACCTTCATAGTTGATGATATCCACAAGCAGCTAATGGAAATCAAAAGAAGTAGCAAAGTGATAAACTTCAAATGCTATTCTCTCTTGTGCCATATGTAACTTTTATACAGGGAGAGGGAAATGGGATAAAGTACTACAATTTCATATGGAAGGTGAGGATGGGATTCTCCTCCCTTGGACCCATATATGGGATAGACATTGCAATGTGTTTAGCTATGTTATTTTTGAAAACCATTTTGTGAGAAAATCCTCTTACATTTGGGGGTTCCATAAGTCAAATTGCATAAGGAAATTTTGGGTTTCCTTAGACCCAAGGACAGGAGACTAGAGCTAGGAGTTCAGCTCAATTTGGGAGATTACTATCTTCATTCTAACTCCACTATCATCAGGGTGTATGGGTGCCATGTGGGTCCTCATGTGCTACCAAGTTATGTTCCATTTAGATTGGCATTTTTGGAGATTATGTGAAAGATGAGTGAGGAAAACAAGGCTCATCTCAAGGGGCAAAAGAAAGGATCATTTGTTCCTTTCTCTACCACATTTTTTTGATTTCACTACCACAAGAGAAGTATTGGAGTGACTTTACCCAATGCTCAAGTGTATAAGATGCCTCAAGAAAGGATCTGAGCTTGTGATCCTAAGGGATTCATCAGCTGGGTCAAGGCAAGCATCAAAAGATTAGCATTCCATTAGCTCCACTTCAGTGAGGATGTTTTAAATAATTGCAAAGATGAGCAGGAGGTCACTAAGAAAAAGGTAAAATGGGTGACATTCACCAAAATAAAGGCTACTTGGACAAAAAAAAAAAAAAAGACTACCATGGGACATTTCCTAAGATAAAAGATCCAATTGTTAGGATTCAATTGATCCTAAATAATGTTGAGAAAAATGTTGGAGAGGCCCCAGTCATGGAAGAAAGACCAACATAGCAATCTAAGACAAATTCTTTTGCCAAAAGGCCTCAAGGGCCTGTCATCAGGGAAGTTGCTCTTCCAAGCCCACCACATATTACACCCCTTTCTCCCCCCATATGCTAGTATCCCCTCCTCATGTGATTCATGTAGATTTCCTCCCAAGAGAATAGCCCCAAAAGAAGAGAAGAATAGAGCAACCACAGTTGGTTGACTATCCACTTGGTCTTGATGAAGAGGAGGATGTTCAAGTGACTACAAAGGAAGTGCATCAACAAATGCCTTCTCCCCCAAGAGAAAGTATTATTGGAATTCTCCAAATAAGATTTGGGATAGATGTAACAATGGGGAGAGATGAAGGTAATGATGTCAAAGCATTGGCATGTACACAACTCATCTTAGATTATGAATTTGTAAAGTCATAGGAATTCAAAGATTTTTTTTGAGATCAAAGAGAGAAGAATTCCATAAAGGACTTGAACAAGCAAAGGTAGGAGTGCCTCAGAAACAATATGAAGAGTCACCAAAAATGTGGTGGTAGAGATGAATTTTAGTTCCAGAAGCAAGGGAGAAAATGGTGAGGGATAGTGGATTGTTGTTGCTCCCAGAGTGGGATATTGTGTCAGCAATAATTTTTTACACAATCAAAAGGCAAGACGAGGAGATCTTTTCTTTTGAAGAGCAAGCACAAGTGGCACTATCAAGATTAGGGTTTAACCCAAAGTGCAAAACCCTTGCAATATGGGCTCTAGTCCCTAACACAAATAAGCCTCAAGTTGCAAAGGAATTGCAAGATATAAAAAGGTGGTTAATTGTAAAGATGGCATCAGATACCTCTACCCCTGAAACTGTCCCATTAATGGTGGATGTTGTCAAGTTTACTAAAGCAATTTTCATGAGACTACAAAGTGACTATGATAAGTTACTAAAAGATCATCTAGCATTTATTGTAGGGTACAATAAATTAAAGATGAAGGAAGCTCAGACAACACCTCTTCTAGTTGACACATAGGCATCAAGTTCCTCTTTAGCAACACCTTCAAACGATTTGGTGAGAGAAATTGAAGAACTTAAAGAGAAAGTTCATATGCTAGATGAGAAATTAAAGAATGTTCAATGCAACCAACATGAAGAGATGTTTCATGTTGTATCTAGCATCTTGGGGTATTTGATGTCCAAGCTTTTGAAAAGGTTGGAGAGCATTCATAGGGATTACTCCAACCTTGTAAAAGCAATTGATAGGGTAGCGGGAGATAAGGATAACACTAAGGAGATCACGAGTAAATGGGTGCTACGATCACAGCTTTGTAGGGAGCACATGAACCCAATCCATCCCAAACATTTTTCCTACATATAGTATGGCCAAGACAATAGGAGAAATGCAAGCATGCATGGATCAATTAACTAAAAAGCCCAAAACAAGGCTAAAGGATTTTGAAAATATAGAAATTCAAATTATGCCTTATATCAAAGTGAGAATGGGGAGATAAAGGAATTTCTTCAGTGTAAGTTTCAATTCAAGGCACTAACTCCCACTTTGTCATTCTTCATTTGTGATGGTAAGAAGGTTGTTATAGATCTTAAAACTTGTATGGACAAATTGATTGATACGAACCATCTTCTAGATGTTTTTGAAAAGGAGGCCTGCTCAATTTTGTCCAAACATACTTGCTACATGGCTAATATTGATTTACTTCTTGCATTCCAATGGCCACCAGAAGGGTTATATCAGGCATGGGATAAGTATAATCATTTTTCAGGATTGTAAATACTTTTCAATATCTAGTAGCTAACAACATTTTGAGCTTAAGTTGTCAAAATTTTATGCCATGTTGATATAGCAATTTTGTAATTTTGAAAGATATAATCGGGATAAAGCACTTCTCAGATTAATTGGTACTATACTAGGACAAATCAATGCAACAGTGATGGTGATAAAGAAAGAGATAGTCTGGGAGATTTGAGTTGCATTTCAATCAAATCCCACCAACCAAACATAACTCCTACATAGGCATGTCAAAGATGGAATGTCAAAAACATCCTATCACCTACAAGGAGCAACTTTGAGTGATCAACTGCATATGCCAATATAAATGCTCTGAAAGATCAACAACTTTTAGAGGCGGCTTCTACTTTTGTATTTATGTTTTGTCATTTGTAAGTAGTGCCACCACTTGATTTTTATCTTTTATGACTTAAGCGGTGGATGAGGTTTTTTGCTTGTAGCTTCCCTTGTATCTATAAAAAGGAATTCAAGGTTTCAAGTCTTTAGTCTTGTAGTTTTGTATAGAATTATGATTTTGTATAGATAAGTCCTTTGAAGTTTAGAGAAGAAATGTTATAATTTTTCTCTGTAATAGCAAAAGATGATTCATACACTCAGTGTTTATTTCAAATATAAGTGTCAATCTATTACTGTCTCTACGTTGTAACACATACTTTTTTGAATCATTATAATCAAAGATTGTTTTTTATTTTCACTTCACATTTGTTGTGAATGTTCAAATTGTTAACATAAAAGAGGGGTAAAAATTTATTAAAACAAAAAAAAAAATTACAAAGCGAGGCCATTAAATAGTCTTATCAAGCGCCACCAAATGGTCCAACTTGTGATAATTCCAAATTGTGGGTGACCATCCCAATAATCCAACCAAAAGAGAGCTTGTGACGCCGAGTGGCAGATCCAGAACAACGCACGCTTAATCAACTGAGCCCCCACTTTCAAAGTATGCCATATCATAGAACCACTCCCCTCCAGAGGATAACGAGGAACCTCAAAAGAAGCAACACCTCTAGGATACTTATAGTTAAGAATGTTCAAATTGTTAGCATCTATTCAACCAATGGATTAAATCAGCTTTCAATTTATACATTAAACATTATGTTGTTGCAATAAGGATTTGTAAAAGAAAGTAATGGTATTGTATTTTTGTCAGTTTCTCATTGTAATGTAGTGAGTGTATAAGAAGCTAAATAATTAATCTATTGTAGGAGAGTTTTATTTCATTTCTTGACTCTGTCATGGATAAGGCACTAGCCAAAATGATTCACAAAGCTCAAAACTAGGCAAAAACCATACACAAATTTAAACAAATTTAAATTTAATTTTATTGCATTTTACTGTTTTATGCTCAAATCCACACTAACAAGGAACACATAGCAGATACAAAGTTTTGAAGATGATTTAGCCAATCAGACTCACCTTCCATAAAATTAGTGTGAGAATATGTTTTAAAAGGCATCATTGTGAGTGTTTCTATATGTTAGATGATGTTATAGGAGGAACCCACCTTGGTTTTGCAAAGCTTAAAGTGCAGAAGAGAACATTATAAAATCTCTCTCCTATTCATTGATCCGTGACCTAGAATTATTTATCATAAGACCTAGATAATCTTTAAAAAAGCCTTTGAAAACACCGACAAGCCAACAAGTTATATTATATGCTAATGAAACTTACAAAAATATTGGATTTGATGTTGAAGCCAATTCCCTCACACCATTTCACGCAAATGTTAAATCTCCTTTCAAACTGGTTAGTCCTAACATGACATTTGCTCATTTCTCTAAGCCAGTTTGCTTTGTAATATATCTAGTTGCAACGTGGATATTTTTTAAGTTCATAGAAAAAGCAAGATTTCCATCTCTCGTAATTCGTTGTAAAGAGTGCTCAAGCATTCCACGTAACAGAGTCTTACTCTTCTTTCCATGAATATGTAGCGGAAAACTTATTTCATGGATTTATAAACGTCTCTTCCCACACACTTTGCATATTGTTGCGCCGCATCTAAAAAGGTTTAAAACACTTAAAAAAGCTATCAATGTTAAAGCTCTAATTTCAAAAGAACTTCAATAAAACCTTTTTGTCCTAAGCTTAATAACATAACTTATTAGATATGTGAACTTCAAATATTTTACGATGAACCATGTGATGCTTGTATACTAGTGTACTTTTCGTAGAGGCCTTTGGTAGAGATTGTGGCATTATCTCTGCACAAATACATTGGATTTGAGAGTCGTGATTTGCTCATCACAAATGAGACAGTAAACATGCTCTACTCAAAGATAGTGTGTTTTGCCGTTTCGTTAAAGAACAAGAGCAAGTTAAAATGCTCTGTTATAGTTATATGTGAGGGTCACAAAAAGTTTTAAATGCACCCACCCAGAGCTTATACGAATGTCTAGTGTAAAAAATATTGTATGTCATTTTGTTAAAGATAGAAAATAAAATTAATGGACTGCAAAACTCAAATGAAAACTCTCTGAAAGGCACTCACACATGAAAATTGTTAATTTACATCGCTTGAAATAATCGATTAGCATTATTGAATACATCCTTTAAGATCGTCGAAATCAACTTTAATAGGAATACGACATACATTAAGTTAAAGCAAGACTCTCAATGGCCCTTGCTGCACAATCCTTGTCACATGGACATACATATTATACCACATAGTTCTAACACATGTTAAGACAAAATAAAACATAATGGACGGGAACAACTCTCACTGTTGTTCTTAGATAACTGGGCTAAACCATGGTGCCTGTGGCATAACTGAAGGATGCATATACATTTGTTATGCAAAGTTAATACATTCAAATTGCATATATCTTATTATCCAGTTCTGATTCTGAAAAATCTATACGGGAGGATGTTGATAAATGACTCAAAGAATTTCTTCGGAGTCTCCTTTGTGATGACCTGCTTCTTCGAAATTTTACTACATAAAATGTCATGGTGCCCAAAACACTCACCATGATGAAACCACCTATTGCTGATACTGTGATTGCCATCCATTGCCCTTGACGACCAACAATTATATATGCAGATGCAAGAAATGCTACAGACGTGCATACAGAAGCTAACCACATTAGCTTGTTGATGACAAACACCACCTGTCTTTGAGCTTTTGTCTCCCATGGTACTAAGGTTATCTGTACCACCACAACCGCTATGGATGTGAAGAGTGCAATTGCATTGAATATGAAAAAGATTTTAAAAGCAAAAAAATGTGCCACAACGGCTGTTCCATTATCTTCACTAGGAGGCGAGGGAGTTCCGGGTGAAGGTTGATTGTTGTTGTCCCCTACAAAACCTCCTGGAACTGTGAAAATAGCTGCAAATGCAACAGTAGCAAACAGAACAGCAACAACAGTCACAGAATTGGTAGCATTGTTAATGCCTTCTCGGTGGAGTTTCCTTAACTCCTTTGCAATACCATTCACCTTTTTATTAGTCCTCCGAGTCTGCTTGAGTTGATGATGCACATCCTGTTTTATAGCACTAACTGTTTGTTTTAGCTCATCTCTAGGTTGATTCAGATTCTTGGCCTTAACTGCACCTGCATTAGCCAAAGCATCCGCTATCTCAGATGCTTCTTCTGAGGATTGTAGATCTTCAGCAAGATCCAAGGCTGTTTTTGTCATCCTATTTAATGCATTCACATTGATGTCCCTTAATGAGAGTAGTTCTTTCACAATCTGCATACACAATAAGAAATGGCATCTAAGTTTTTGTAAAATCCACTACAAGTATGTTTCATCATCATGTAAGTAAACGGAGCCCAAAAGAATCCTAAGCTGCGTCATGGAACCAGTAGTATTTGCCAATAAAATGTAAACATTTAGAAAGATGAAAAAAATACGTTCCTAATGATTCTCTTTATCTTGAAAGTGCCATAAATTAAAGATAGCCATTCTCTATAATTCTGCTAACCATAGCTGTCCAAGTACATACAAATTTGGAATATTAGCATATATAGTTTGCAAATTCAATCTAAATCTCCAAAGATATAGCGGGTTGTCAGTATATATTTAGTAAGGATTATATATTTACTTAGGATCATATTTGGGAAAATCTTAGGACTACATTGATTTGAACCTTAAAAAATTTCTGTAGGTTTAGTATCTTGTCTACTTAGAGATATGTCAAATATATGTTTTAAGAGTCAAAATTAACAGCCACTTCGAATTAGTTGATCAATTAAAGGTGTATGTCCTAATAGATCACAAATTCAGTTTCACCATGAATCCCATTACCCGGGTTGATAGTCAAAACTAAAATAATTGTTTTAATTTAATTGAGCAACATGAGAACTATAAACGGGTGACTCCTATAACTTCTCATAATAAGATTTCAACATAATAACTTCCACAGCAAGTGACATTATAAGTGGGGAACTCCTATAACTTCTCATATGCTAACTAATATTAGTAGGAAACATAAACCATAATAGAATTTTCATTCATGTAAATGACTACTCCGATTCAATATACATTACCTCGTTCGTCATGCACTAAAATTACCTCGAGTTGATGATGTATATTAACTAATCAGGAGTGCTTTATGCATAGCTTAACAGTTCACTAATTTAGTTCCTGTTAAAAATAAAGGTGCACGTGGGATTAATAATACCTCGAGATTCTTTATAAATTTTATTTTAACTTACTTACCAAATATAGTTTACCTAGGTAATCTGACTTTGCAGTCACCAGAAATGGCTACTTAGTCAACAAAGGATATTGCTTAAAACCTAATTATGGCATTAGAATATTATCAGTATGTATATCTCCTCAGTTGCTTACTTTGTCCTGTTTGTCTTGTTAGCCTACCATCAATCAAGCTCTCAAGACTTCAGTGCCTTGCAATGTGAATCTGCACTTCATCAATGACATGCTGGATTACATATTGCAGCTTTACTCTGAGACAAAAGGCATGCGTGCATTCAAATCATTTATGTTTTTTGCTATGCCATGCATACTTCAAGCATCTTTACACAGTAATTTGGCTTTTGCATTTATCATTTCCTAAGACATTTTGTGCAGGCATTTGAATGAAGTGGAACATTTGTTGTTTCTCAAACAAGTGCCAAAATGTATTGCACATCTTTGATAATTATTGAAAATGTCTCATTTAATTAGTCTTTTGTATGTCAAGCTATTGTTCCAATTATGGGAGGAAAATTGCTGCCCCGCATTCACAGCTAAACTTTTTGTGACAGAATGTGGCCTTTCCAAAATGCACATTTTAAATCTCTCTTTATATATGTTCCAGCAGCAGTCCTCAACAAGAACAAAATCATGGATTAATCACAATAACAGATTGAGGCATAAATGACTGCCTATCTGCAAAGTCTCAGTCAAGAAAGTCAGGCAAATCCCAACAAACTTTTCTATAAATATTTTCAAAGCACCATTGCATGATTAGTCTGAATCCATTTTTGTTTAGATTCTGTATGAGACAACTATCAGAAATTTAAAAAAGAATATGCAAATTTCTGCATTATTCTTCAAACAGAGGTTTATTAAAAAACTGGAAATGTCTATCGAATACCACAACTTATGTTTAAAAACTAAAAAGTATGGACTTCTGTAAAACCCCTATGGATATAGATATGTAGATCTTAGAAATAGGATTTCATGGAAACATCTCACCACTGGCAATAGCAGAATTTTGACTGACTAGAAAATTATAAAATATTCCTTAAGTACAGGATTTCATTTTAAGAGAAAAAGAGATCAGTTTTTCCAATCCAAATTTAGGAAATTTAGGATAGAGCATATGAGCATCAAAATAGACACATTAAAGTTACTGGAAATAATAAGAATTTGCATTAAAAAGCATTACCTCCACTCGCTTCTTCCTTGTAGCAACATGCAAAGCTGTATTCCCATTCCTATCAGGTAGCATAACTATGGCTGGATCCACAGTTAGAAGCTCTTTCACCACATCCAGACAGGTTGCTCCTTTTACAGCCATATGCAATGCTGTCTGTCCTTTTTTATCTTGTTTCCGGGCCATCTGTAGATCCCTATCCAGCAGTGCTCTGACAATATCAACATAACCAGCTCTTGCTGCCAAATGAAGAGCATTCTTGCCATTGCTTTTGGAAATATCCATCAACTGACGATCAGCGGATAATACTTCCTGAACCACTTCAGTATGCCCCTTAGATGCAGCAGAAATAAGAGGGGTGGCATTTGACAAATCACAAGTCATACAAAGACTGGATTTATGTTTCAAAAACTCTTTCACAACACCTGCAAAAGAAACGAGTGAGTTTATCTTCTATTTATGTTGAAATTACATGTATCCCAAATTCATTATGTCACCCTAAAGACAACTGAATTGTGTAGCTCGTCAGAAAAATGCAGATTATTTCAATCTTTTTCTAAAATCCACCCAAAAGTCATAACATCATCAACACGAAAGGCTATTGAAAAACATTTTCATGTTATAGTTGTACTCAGACTTGCACTTGCAAAGATGAAACATTGAAATGTGATCATAGACATAAAGGAGAATGTCACATTTACAGAACAAGTCGATCAAATTTTGATGTCTTGTAAACTTTCCATCAAAAAATTTAAAAGGTGGCCATACATTTAATTTCACATCACAAATTTTGGGTGAAGGGGTAGAAAATTCAGACAAGTTACACAGTGTATTGATTAAATAATTCAAGTGTTTGATTAAACCATCAAAGGAAAACCAAAATACCATCATATTATTGGTATTATATTCTAATTAAGAACCAAAAAATTACACTAGATGATATAAAACACAAATATATTATGGCATCAAGTTATATCACAATTCATAAAATACACCACTAGAAAGTCGAGAAATAATAAATTTAAAAATTTTAGATTTAGATAGCATTCAGAACTGTACAAGTGGTAATATTGATGGAAATAAATAGTTATGAGACTCAGTGAGTCTCAGCCAGTACTCTCCGTGTATATACTCAAAAAAAAGAAAACAATTAAAATAAAACAGAAAAATTAAATATTTTGTGCATATATTAACATTTTTCTTAATATTGTGTAATTTTTGCTAAGTTTTTTTTGCAGAGTCTGAGTTGCCAAGGAATCACTAAGTCAAACTAATAACTATGATTGACGTCTCTATTTGATGAAGAAAGAAAGTAAATTTAGACAACTTCCAATCCATAAATTATAGATTTTTTGCTATAAAGTAGAAAAAAAGGCCTAAAAGTTGCTTCTACGATGACTGAAGAGAAACTTGTATATGTGTGTAAAGATGTTTCAGTAAAATGCAACATCATGTTTTGATTTTGTTGTTAAATACCCATGGGATACTTTTAACATGAGATCAACAGCCTTCAAATGTACCTTTGTACAGAACCCATGCTTCCAATTATGGAAGCCACTCCTTATGATCAGAATTATCAAAACCTATTTAAGCTAGAAATAAAAACTTATGCAATTTTGATTTCCACATTCCTTTAATGTAATGTTCTCATATTTTCTGTCACATCCACACTTACGCCAATGCGAATAGGATTACCGTCTCATTTCATTTTGTATTCATTTCATGCCATTTTGCAGGTATATAGTGCACTTATAAAGAGTCAAATTTCAAAGCTTTCAATTCCAGACATTACTTATTTTTATGCACCAACTTTTAATAACCCTTTTTCCAGTAGTTAATAACTTCGTAATTATAAATTGACAATATCTCTTACCAATTCATCCCACTAACAAATATCTTAAGCATAGTTATCGTGCAAATCTTTAACACATGGTTATAGACAAGCTCACGCTTAGCAGGTTGCAATGGAGATAGATCTCCCACTTTCTGCAAGAGATGAATGACATTCCATGCATGGAAGAAATTCCTATCCTTCATAGGAGGCTTCCTCCATTGTTAACGTGATATCAAATAACACAAGAAAGAAGTTAAAGAAACTTTGTCCTGCAAACAATCATTTTCTATCCCATCAAGAACAAAGTGTTTATGTCACATTATCTGGCATCCACACTTGTTTTACCTTTAAACTCATACAAGGCTTATGCACAGCTTATTTCCAAAAAACTCAAAAACAGATCCACAAATTTCTAGAAAATCTTTTCACATTTAAAAAAGCTGCTTTGTAGTGTAATATGATGAGTACTAAAATGGTACAGTTTCAGCATACTATGATATAATTCCCTTTTTCCATCCTTTTAGTTTTTATCATTTCTTTCCCATCCATTTTGCTCCAAAAGCAATTGTGCTACTATGATATAATTTCCTCAAAACATGGATAGAATTGATTAGTTTTGAAAAGGAAATGGTAGGATAGTTAAATTGCTTGCTGAAAGTTTCAAATTTCTGTACATGGCTAACCAGTTTAGTGTGACATCACCATGTGCGCCCTGCAGTTTCTTGCAGAAAGTCTCTATATAGCTACTATAACAAAGACTCAGTAATTATACTACTGTTAGCAGGGGAGCTCATAGGCTAGTTTCAGCATCCACAAGAAGGAGAAGAGATTTTTGGGCTTCACCAGATGCCATATTATTGTCTAACAGCTTGCTACAGAACATCTGTACTGTCTCACTCTAGAATATATTGAAATATATGATTTTTTGTATTTATCTGATATGTTGAAACAAATTAAATAGAACTGCAACTGGAAAAATGGAAAGCTAGTATTCCATATTCTCAACAACTTTTTGATTAGATCAGAATTGTATTACATCAAATCAGGAGTTGATTTACAAACCCTAGATTCTGCACAATGAATGAAATTCTACACTTACAGACTTACAGTTAAACAACAAATATGTCAGTCCAAAGTACAGTTTGCATGCTGCAATCAGACCTGGGGTGTAATTATGCCCCCAAATTCTGTGATTAGTCTTCACAGTGGTCTGCAGTCCTCCAGGTGAATTTGTGACAGCAATTTTGATACTACTGTATGATGTGGCGCTGGTGAGGTCAAACGACATTTATTATTCAGGCCCTTGGACTATAGCTGGATGACTGTGAAAGTTGAGAGTAGACAGTTAAGGACCTGTAGATAGCAGGGACAGCTCCCTGAACACCTGCAGCCACTCAGAAAAACAATCACCCACCTTGGAAATCACTGTAGGCTGCAATCAGCTTCCCTGTAAATGCTGCGATCAACCCCTGTAGTGTGTAGGAATGCCTTCCGCCAAATGTGCAGCGCTGCACCAAGTAAAGTAAGATGCCGCAGTCCTTAGGGGACTCCTTAAATCTGTATGGCACCCTTGAAAGATTCCAGCAACTCAGGAAAGTAATGATTTGGTTCTATGAAGGCAGACGCACACACTAGCACATTGAATCCCTCTAAAAATGTGGCAATCCAATTATGATAACCAGCAACAACACCAATGCCAAACTCCAAAGTAATACTGAGTTGTTGATGCCACACAATTGGCTTGCCAATCCAATTGCCCAAATCTGGAAAACTTGACATAAACTCTCCAAAATCAGCTTCAATGCAACCCCTGTGTGAGAATGCTCTAGATGGAAATGAAGGTTTTCATCCCCAATTCCAAAATAGAGTCCAAGATGGTTTTCATCTTCCACGACCTCCGAACAGCCAAGGTTTTTTGTTCTCAATTGTGAATTTGAACATGAATGCTCCAAAGTGAAGAATGCCAAATGAAGCCAAGCACTACCCTTTTAAGCCATTCCAAAACAAACCCTAGGATTAAAATTGCCCTCCCAAGTATTTGAAAATACTTTTTTATAATTAAGTGTTTAAAAACACTTTTTAAATGGATTATAATAATATTATTAAGTTACCCATTAAACGGAAATTACTGGGCCCTACTTAAAATAATATTATTTGTCATTTCCCTTGCTTTATCCTCTAGCCTACAGGAAATGAGGATAGGCTAGAGGTCTTCTACATGACTCTAATTCAAAAAAGGGGACATGACAACATCTTCCTGCCTGTTACAGGACTGCACAGCAAAAAGGGCAATAACTGAAAATGTTTGAAGTGGCTACTGATCCTCCATCACACACCCAAACACCTCCAGCTTGTCCTCCAATCACCATACGATAGGTTAGCAAACTGTTGCTTTACAATGTAACTAAATCTAGAGATTACCTTTTTCTATTTATTGTTGTTCCACAAAATCAGATCTGAGGACTACCATTGTAATTTTTGGTTATCCTTTCCTCCTTACAAATAAAGTCAACATGTTAGACAATGTACATAGGGAGGATATAGGAAAGAATGAAAATAGGACCATAGGAAGTTGCAGATTCCTTGTAGCACAGAAATCTATTGTCCGGCAGTACTCTCTAATTGCTGCATGACAGCTGCAGTAGTGTTTAATGAAAAACTGAAACATATCATTCTGAACAAATTTAGGTATAGAGCTGAGGGGGTAAACTGCAGTTGTTGAGAAAGTGCCTGCTTACTGGGCAAGGTTGCTTGTCTATCTCCATTTCATTTTATGCATGTGTGAAAGAGTTTTTGAGAAAGTGCCTGCTTACTGGGCAAAATTGCTTGTCTATCTCCTCCATTTCATTTCATGTGTGAGTGAGTGAGCGTGTGAGTTCAATTTTTTGTACACAAGGTTTATTTCTGCAGTACATATCAGCAATTAATCCTAGTTGCAGTGTGTTATAGTTATGTTCATTAGAAAGCATAAAAGAGTGTGTTAGATTGGTCAGTAGAAGGCATGTCTAGATTTATTTTCATGCTTTGCAATCTTCATTACACATTAAGCAATTCTGCAGAGACAACATGCAAGCTTTCTACAATTCATGGGTTAAAGTCTCTATTTTATTTGCTCTCTATATCTCTATGCTATGGAAATGACCTTAAATTCCAAAAAAGAGTAGCATTTGTCTCTTTTTCTACTATTTTTTACCATATTTTTTCAAATCCAATTTTTCCCAAATTTTTCATGATTTTTTCCCGATTTTTTCAAAAAATCCTGAACTTTAAGTTTGCCGATTTTTTCCCCAAACAATTTTTGCTGCTATGGCCGTCTCAACTTATATTAACAGTATTACCGAGGCTCTCAAACTCAAATTGAGTGATATCCAAACCTGAGGTACCTGAACAAGTCCTAGAATCTATGGTACTTGAGCCATATTGAATACCCAGTAAACCATAGAACTAGGTGCAGTAATAATCCTATGAATGGTTAGAAGATCATCACATTTACTGTTAACCATAACTGAGAACTTCAAATGGTCTCACTAAGTTCAGGCACCCAGAGTAACAGTTTCCGAACGGTTATTGCATTTTTTCTTTACAATTTTTTGTTGTTTCTTTTAAAATAATATTCCTATGTGACAAAAATGTGACCGAACTCAGAAGCATCCTCAATAATTCCCCTCCAACAGGAGACTGTCAAGGACACAACTTATCCTTGGCGCATTACTTAGCCAGCAAAGAACTATTGATGGTTTCCCGACCATCCTTCATTGATGGTTCCCTGACTATCCTTCAAGGCCAACAATGCCCAAAACTGAAAAAAGAAGATTACTACAAATATTTTTCTATACTTCACCCTTATCCTAATGCCTCCTAAATAAATTTCCGCACATGGCACACAAAAGTGAATACCACCAAAAAAGAAGAAGAAAAACAGCTAGGAGAAGTGATAAGGTTTGTTTTTACTTGTAATATTTTGATGATCAAACTATTTATACCAAACAGTTTAAATTGTGTATTAGGTCCTTAAATTATTACTTATGGTTATAGTTTAGATGTCTAGCGCTTATTTGTTCATAAAACTATGATTTTAGTATTCTGCAAGTGGTCTTCCATCTTAGTGAAATTTCAAATAATCAGCATCAGTAATCGCTATCACTCTATTCCCTTTATCTGCCTTTAGGACCAAGATATATGGGTAATTATTCAACATTTTTATTAAGTTGCTGGTTTGGAGTCCAAGCAATTCACCAGTTTTTTTAACCTAAGTTCAGTACAGCTAGGTACAGCTGTACAAAATTTATATAAATTATTAAATATATAAAAAAAAAGCCATAATTTATGCAAAATATGCAACTCTATATACAAACACAACTGATAACTGATAATTCAATGTAAAATATTAAAGATACATCAAAATACTAAATATATTCAAAATATAGCAATACTAAGTAGTCAAACATGCAATTGCGCCTGGAAGCACAATATAGATCATCATATTACTCTTCATCAAGAGCATTAACACATCAAAAATTGGTTCATGAGAACCACAAGCAATGACAATGCCACTCTCACTAGCTCCACTATGCATGTCCTGTATAGCAGCCTCATGCCCCTCATCGTTGATGGAGACCAAGGAAAGTTATAACAGAAGAATCGAAGTTAGGAAGCTTTGACACTACGTTCCAATGCCTTGTCATCTCCTCAACTTGCTTGTGTGAAATGAGGCATAGGTTGGAAAGCACATACAGAAATTCCTCTGACTTTATGGCTGCCAACTGGTTGCATTAAACTGAGTAGATAAAGGAGTATCTACACCATTTTGCTCAGCTGAAATGGAAATCACAACCTATCATGATTTGAGACAAATTCATTCTAAAATTATAGTTTTTTTGTGAATTTACAAATAATAAATTGTAAATTAGTAAATTATAATGGTAAAGGCTGTCAAAGAAAGGTAAGAGAGGTAGAAATTTAAATATACATACCTAAGATTTGATCACAAGAAGCTGCAGATAAATGGACCCTCGGCCACGGAGGTATCACCATGTATGAGCATTAATCTTGGACTTGTTTCAAAGAGTGCTAAGGTTGTGAGTTGTTGAACTTGAAACTATAAATTTCCTGCAATCACTCACAATTTTTCTCTACATCTAGATCAAAAAGGAGTCTGGTGAATGTTGCCTTGCACCCATGGTGTCACACTCTTTAGGCAAAGAAGCATCTTCGTACTATAATTCTTAGGGGTCAATGCAAAAGTAAGGAGATGCTGCAATGTGGTCATCTTACTCCATTGTTCAATTGTAATCCTTTCCACCTAATTGAAAAAACATTCAAGAGTCTTGCTTCTTAGCTGCTATTAAGCCCTTTGTTTTTTCTATCATGGTATTGATATCATTATTTATATTGCTCAAACACAATTGATCTATATCAACTAATCATACTCGTGTTGGGCTTAGTGCAACTCGATAAATACTCAACACGAGCCCACCACTCATCTTCCAAAAGTGCTTTGAACCTTCAGGCCCTCTATATATTTAACTAGCACCATACAACACAAAGGTTATTGATTACCATGGCACAGATTGCCTCTCATACCTTCACAAATTGACTATTGTGTGAGCCAACTCGAGCGTCAACAACCTAATAGAACAAATAGACTATATAGATTCCAATTAAAACATAATCTACTTGTTTCATAAATTTTAAATTTTATAAAACAGAGTAATAACGTAAAACAAAAATATATAAATTATAACTTTTAAACTTAAGTATATGAAAATATATATATTGAATTTTTTAGAAAGTTACCTTTGACAACTCCAACTTTGAGAAAGGCCTGAAGATGGCTTGTGACATATGTTAATTAGTCACAAATATCACAATCTCACTAGCCTCAGCATGGAGATGTGCCCATATTTCACCTCAAACAACAACCTTGTGGCAATTTTTAGCATTGTTTGTTATGACTTGTACAAAATTTTGAGGCCCCACCACCTCGGCAAACTCTATAAGGATGTTGGCAATGACCTACCCCCGAAAAGAATTACCCCTTTAGGGAACACACCACAATGACAATAGTAAGCGGCATGTTTTTACAATCTTTTCATCTATCAAAAATGTTGGAGTTCTGGCTCATCGATTCTCAATGTGATACAATTAAGTTTCAAAAAATATATTTCCTTGGCCAATAAGGTGGTATGTACCTTTTCATAGTGGGGGCCTATATAGTGCATACCTTTTATGATCCCCTTAGCCATTCCCTGCCAATATGGTGATCTTACAAGGTTAAAAGGAAGCCCATTGACATAAACACAATGTGCAACAAGCTCGTCGACATTGTCCCTTGCCTCATTTTGGAATGTTCTTCCTAATGGGGCTAATTCCTTCATTCTTTTGTACAATAAAGGAAAACTATTGTTTTCTTTTGAAGACAATATCACTATAAATAAGTGCATATCAGCCATTATTGGAGTTGAGGATGGCCTTATAGGTGGCTTGTGAAATATTTTCTTGGAGAAATGATGACAGCCACTATTGGAGTTGAGGATGGCCTTATAGGTGGCTTGTGAAATTTAGTTTTCAACAAAGGATGATACTTAGATCCAGATCTGTCAGCCACACTGTATGCTCCTCTTACTCTTTCTTATGCACAAGAATTTGTCCCTTTGCCAACCCACCATATTTGATCAGCCCACCACGGCATCTAAATCCTTGGCCAGCAACTGCGAACAAATGGGCTTTCAGCCAGCTATAGCAGCTCATATACTTGTTACAGCACCCAAAACAACTCTTGCCTCCAGGAATATACTCAACCATCATGGCATGTTGCCAACAAAACAAATAAGGGTCAATTTTGAAACCCCTAGCCAACCCTTGGCCTACACAACTCAAATTCCAACTATTTGAGAATATACCTGTTTCTACACATTTTAAAATCAACACAATATTCAGCCAAAGGAATTCTTTTTATTAAAAAAAATTAAAAAGCCTAGGCGATTCCTTCAAAAAAAAAAAGAACAAGATATTAAAAAGAATAACCAACCATTATTAAAGAAATAACGAAATCTCTCGAAGAGCTTGGAAGCAAATTTTGAAAAAGTCTTACCTTGAATTGAGATTCTCCTTGTTTCAAGCTCTCTGATCTTCTTGGCACTTGGCAGCTATCTAATACTTCCAAAGACATAGAAATAGGAAAAACGCAATGTTTGGATACAAATTAAGTTTACAGCCTTCAGCAAATGAGTGGCTAGATTATTTGGTTGAGCATGCAATGAAAGGTAGGAACTATTTGATTTTTTATGTTTGTTGTTAGTGTTGTCTATGTAGTTAGGTAGTCACTTTTAGGGTTAGTTTAGGTTTCTTTGTTTTTACTTTTTCATTTTTTGTTACTTTCACTATAAAAGTTTATTTTTAATTGGTTGCAGGAATAACTGAGTATGGCCTGGGTAGGTCCAGGGTCCAGGCCAAGTCCAAACACAGCATACATGGCACCCTGGTAACACAGCATTTTTACAACATCGAATCCTTCTTTGCTTATATTACTACTTAGTAGCTTTGCATATGTAAGAGCTATCTCTTATTTCTTTCACTATCTCATTCACAGATATGGGCACATGACAAGAACTCCCACATAGAGGATGGGTTGGTAATTACCTTAAGCCACCCACACTACATAGACACAAAGAAATGAAAATATAATCTATACTAAATTTATAAATAGATGGAGGGCTTGCTTGAGGCTGTGCATGTCCAAATCTAGAATTCCATGACCCCGACAATACGTGTACTTGATCATGCCACCAAGCCACCTGGTGCTGTAACGGGCAGACTGCCCAGTGATCCTTAAGTTTCATGATGATGGCGACAAATATTATAGAGCAGACTGGATTTAAGCATGCAAAAAAAGTGAATGACACTAGGAAGATGGAAGCAAAGTGCAATATTGAAAAGTTCTAATGTCAAGGACCTACACAAGTTGGTTCTTAATATAGTTACACCACCATCAAGGACGGGGGGGATGCCGGAACGGGGGGACAGGTTTCCAGGATGGGGGGACATGGGGGCCTCAATTTGGGGACAGCGAGGGGGGGGGCGGGGGGGCGTGTGTATACTATATACTATACATATGGTACTT
>VDFB02274714.1:8605683-8658024 GCA_007258455.2 Sequoia sempervirens
CAATGGCCTTCCATTCAACTTGGTGAGATCACCATATTGGAAGGACATGGTGTCAGCAATAAATAGTGCACCTCCTGATTTCACAAGTCCTGGGTATGAAAAGGTGCGTACCACCTTATTGCAAAAAGAGAGGAAATATGTAGAGGCCCAACTAAAACCAATTAGAGATTCTTGGGTTGAAACAGGTGTATCTATTGTTTCCGATGGATGGAAAGATTGCAAAACCGTCCATTGATTAATGTTATTGCAGTGTCCCCCAAGGGGGCAATGTTTTTGAGGGCGGTTGACTGTGAAGGGCAAGTGAAAGATGCAATGTTCATTTCCAGGATTCTCATTGACTCCATAGAGGTGGTGGGTAGTGAAAATGTTGTCCAAGTAGTTACGGACAATGCAAAAGTTTGCAGGGCTGCAGGTGCTTTGGTAGAGGCCAGATATGAGCACATCTTTTGGACACCGTGCACTGTACACTCCCTCAATTTGGTGATGCAAGCAATTGGCAACCAAATAGAGTGGGTGAAAGAAATATACCAGGAGTCTGAGGAGATCCAGATGTTTGTGACAAACCACCATATGTCACAAGCAATTTTCAGAACTTTTTCAACATTGGAATTGTTGAAGGTAAATTTTAAAATTTAATATATTTAGTTTCATTTATCATTTATGTCATGTTTTACATAATTGAATAAAATAATTTTTTGCATTATTTACATATTTTAAATGTGTTATTAACTTACTATTAACATGTTCTTAGGTTGCCGAGACCCGGTTTGCATCTCACACAATTGTTCTGAGACGACTTGTGAAGGTGAAAGATGCATTGAGTCAAATGGTTATTAGCAACCAATGGAGTATATGGAAGCAATCAAATTCAGAGAGGGCCCAAAAAGTCAAGGCATTGATCTTGAATGACGATTGGTGGGATCGTGTGAATTATGTATTGGAATTCACCGAACCTATCATGTCTATGCTTCGGTTTGCTGATACAGATGAACCATGCTTGGGGGATGTCTATGATAGCATGGACACAATGTTGGAAAAAATAAAAATAGAAATACAAAAAAAAGAGAATGATCCTGAAGACACCTTGTACAAAAGGGTGGAAGCAATTGTTCTTCATCGTTGGAACAAGATGACAACTCCATTGCACCTCCTTGCATATGCCCTATCTCCGAGGTACTATACCACTGAAGTGCTTTCTATCCCAGGGAGAATACCGCCATATAGAGATGCTGAAGTTGCTAATGGGTATAAGACGGCATTTAGTAGAATGTTCAGTGATCCAGAAGTGCATGCAAGTGTCATGAGAGAATTTGGAATGTTTGTCACAGGAAAATCAAAAAATCATACCGCTTCTGTTGCTAGAGACCAATACAAAATGGATGGTCTTACATGGTGGTACCTCCATGGTCAAGATTATATGTACCTCCAACCTCTTGCAATCAAGATCCTCTCACAAGTTTTTTTTTTTTTTGCCACTTGTATTGTAAAATTTAACACTTAACATTCTTGAATTTATCTTGCATTTTTTTATTTTATTTTTAATTTTGTTGGTTTTCTCTCCAGGTTGCAAGCTCTTCTGCCGCTGAACGGAATTGGAGTACATACTCCTTTATCCACTCAGTGAAGCGTAACCGGTTGGCTGCAAAAAGAGCTGAAGACTTAGTGTATATTCATTCCAATTTGCGTCTTCTGTCACGTAAGGATCCTCAATACAGGCAGGGGGCAGCGAGGCTTTGGGATGTAGCACCCGAGTCTACTGACTTGGATGCAACCATTCAGGATCTTGTTAGAGCCACTATGGATGATGTGGGTGATATTGATGACATATCACATGGTGTTGGATCCGCTTTGGGTTCAAATGATGATGATTTTGAAGTTGAAACCACTCAAAATCCAAGTCATGATGATTCTGACAATCCTTTTGATGATTGATGAGCATATGAACAATGAACATTGAATCATGTTTCAAATTTTCAATGTTTCATGAACTACATTTTGTAATTCAGTAATTTTATTTGAATATTTTTCAACTATCAATTGGCATTTAATATTTATCTTTGGCATTTGGCATTGATCAATGATCAAGTATCATACTATGAAATGATTTAGTTTTACAATTCTCTATGTTTCTCTTATTTTTTTGTATATATAATACATATATATAGATTTATAATATATTAAATTATTAATATATATATATATATATACACACGTACCCATACGTACCCAAACCCCTAAAAAAATTTTGCCCGTACCCACGTACCGGGTTCTCGTACCCGAACCCGTCCCCGTCCCCGAACCGGTAACTTAGAAATATAGTTTACCTAGGTAATCTGACTTTGCAGTCACCAGAAATGGCTACTTAGTCAACAAAGGATATTGCTTAAAACCTAATTATGGCATTAGAATATTATCAGTATGTATATCTCCTCAGTTGCTTGCTTTGTCCTGTTTGTCTTGTTAGCCTACCATCAATCAAGCTCTCCAGACTTCAGTGCCTTGCAATGTGAATCTGCACTTCATCAATGACATGCTGGATTACATATTGCAGCTTTACTCTGAGACAAAAGGCATGCCTGCATTCAAATCATTTATGTTTTTTGCTATGCCATGCATACTTCAAGCATCTTTACACAGTAATTTGGCTTTTGCATTTATCATTTCCTAAGACATTTTGTGCAGGCATTTGAATGAAGTGGAACATTTGTTGTTTCTCAAACAAGTGCCAAAATGTATTGCACATCTTTGATAATTATTGAAAATGTCTCATTTAATTAGTCTTTTGTATGTCAAGCTATTGCTCCAATTATGGGAGGAAAATTGCTGCCCCGCATTCACAGCTAAACTTTTTGTGACAGAATGTGGCCTTTCCAAAATGCACATTTTAAATCTCTCTTTATATATGTTCCAGCAGCAGTCCTCAACAAGAACAAAATCATGGATTAATCACAATAACAGATTGAGGCATAAATGACTGCCTATCTGCAAAGTCTCAGTCAAGAAAGTCAGGCAAATCCCAACAAACTTTTCTATAAATATTTTCAAAGCACCATTGCATGATTAGTCTGAATCCATTTTTGTTTAGATTCTGTATGAGACAACTATCAGAAATTTAAAAAAGAATATGCAAATTTCTGCATTATTCTTCAAACAGAGGTTTATTAAAAAACTGGAAATGTCTATCGACTACCACAACTTATGTTTAAAAACTAAAAAGTATGGACTTCTGTAAAAGCCCTATGGATATAGATATGTAGATTTTAGAAATAGGATTTCATGGAAACATCTCACCACTGGCAATAGCAGAATTTTAACTGACTAGAAAATTATAAAATATTCCTTTAGTACAGGATTTCATTTTAAGAGAAAAAGAGATCAGTTTTTCCAATCCAAATTTAGGAAATTTAGGATAGAGCATATGAACATCAAAATAGACACATTAAAGTTACTGGAAATAATAAGAATTTGCATTAAAAAGCATTACCTCCACTCGCTTCTTCCTTGTAGCAACATGCAAAGCTGTATTCCCATTCCTATCAGGTAGCATAACTATGGCTGGATCCACAGTTAGAAGCTCTTTCACCACATCCAGACAGGTTGCTCCTTTTACAGCCATATGCAATGCTGTCTGTCCTTTTTTATCTTGTTTCCGGGCCATCTGTAGATCCCTATCAAGCAGTGCTCTGACAATATCAACGTAACCAGCTCTTGCTGCCAAATGAAGAGCATTCTTGCCATTGCTTTTGGAAATATCCATCAACTGACGATCAGCGGATAATACTTCCTGAACCACTTCAGTATGCCCCTTAGATGCAGCAGAAATAAGAGGGGTGGCATTTGACAAATCACAAGTCATACAAAGACTGGATTTATGTTTCAAAAACTCTTTCACAACACCTGCAAAAGAAACGAGTGAGTTTGTCTTCTATTTATGTTGAAATTACATATATCCCAAATTCATTATGTCACCCTAATGACAACTGAATTGTGTAGCTCGTCAGAAAAATGCAGATTATTTCAATCTTTCTCTAAAATCCACCCAAAAGTCATAACATCATCAACATGAAAGGCTATTGAAAAACATTTTCATGTTATAGTTGTACTCAGACTTGCACTTGCAAAGATGAAACATTGAAATGTGATCATAGACATAAAGGAGAATGTCACATTTACAGAACAAGTCGATCAAATTTTGATGTCTTGTAAACTTTCCATCAAAAAATTTAAAAGGTGGCCATACATTTAATTTCACATCACAAATTTTGGGTGAAGGGGTAGAAAATTCAGACAAGTTACACAGTGTATTGATTAAATAATTCAAGTGTTTGATTAAACCATCAAAGGAAAACCAAAATACCATCATATTATTGGTATTATATTCTAATTAAGAACCAAAAAATTACACTAGATGATATAAAACACAAATATATTATGGCATCAAGTTATATCACAATTCATAAAATACACCACTAGAAAGTCGAGAAATAATAAATTTAAAAATTTTAGATTTAGATAGCATTCAGAACTGTACAAGTGGTAATATTGATGGAAATAAATAGTTATGAGACTCAGTGAGTCTCAGCCAGTACTCTTCGTGTATATACTCAAAAAAAAGAAAACAATTAAAATAAAACAGAAAAATTAAATATTTTGTGCATATATTAACATTTTTCTTAATATTGTGTAATTTTTGCTAAGTTTTTTTTGCAGAGTCTGAGTTGCCAAGGAATCACTAAGTCAAACTAATAACTATGATTGACGTCTCTATTTGATGAAGAAAGAAAGTAAATTTAGACAACTTCCAATCCATAAATTATAGATTTTTTGCTATAAAGTAGAAAAAAAGGCCTAAAAGTTGCTTCTACGATGACTGAAGAGAAACTTGTATATGTGTGTAAAGATGTTTCAGTAAAATGCAACATCATGTTTTGATTTTGTTGTTAAATACCCATGGGATACTTTTAACATAAGATCAACAGCCTTCAAATGTACCTTTGTACAGAACCCATGCTTCCAATTATGGAAGCCACTCCTTATGATCAGAATTATCAAAACCTATTTAAGCTAGAAATAAAAACTTATGCAATTTTGATTTCCACATTCCTTTAATGTAATGTTCTCATATTTTCTGTCACATCCACACTTAAGCCAATGCGAATAGGATTACCGTCTCATTTCATTTTGTATTCATTTCATGCCATTTTGCAGGTATATAGTGCACTTATAAAGAGTCAAATTTCAACGCTTTCAATTCCAGACATTACTTATTTTTATGCACAACTTTTAATAACCCTTTTTCCAGTAGTTAATAACTTCGTAATTATAAATTGACAATATCTCTTACCAATTCATCCCACTAATAAATATCTTAAGCATAGTTATCGTGCAAATCTTTAACACATGGTTATAGACAAGCTCACGCTTAGCAGGTTGCAATGGAGATAGATCTCCCACTTTCTGCAAGAGATGAATGACATTCCATGCATAGAAGAAATTCCTATCCTTTATAGGAGGCTTCCTCCATTGTTAACGTGATATCAAATAACACAAGAAAGAAGTTAAAGAAACTTTGTCCTGCAAACAATCATTTTCTATCCCATCAAGAACAAAGTGTTTATGTCACATTATCTGGCATCCACACTTGTTTTACCTTTAAACTCATACAAGGCTTATGCACAGCTTATTTCCAAAAAACTCAAAAACAGATCTCACAAATTTCTAGAAAATCTTTTCACATTTAAAAAAGCTGCTTTGTAGTGTAATATGATGAGTACTAAAATGGTACAGTGTCAGCATACTATGATATAATTCCCTTTTTCCATCCTTTTAGTTTTTATCATTTCTTTCCCATCCATTTTGCTCCAAAAGCAATTGTGCTACTATGATATAATTTCCTCAAAACATGGATAGAATTGATTAGTTTTGAAAAGGAAATGGTAGGATGGTTAAATTGCTTGCTGAAAGTTTCAAATTTCTGTACATGGCTAACCAGTTTAGTGTGACATCACCATGTGCGCCCTGCAGTTTCTTGCAGAAAGTCTCTATATAGCTACTATAACAAAGACTCAGTAATTATACTACTGTTAGCAAGGGAGCTCATAGGCTAGTTTCAGCATCCACAAGAAGGAGAAGAGATTTTTGGGCTTCACCAGATGCCATATTATTGTCTAACAGCTTGCTACAGAACATCTGTACTGTCTCACTCTAGAATATATTGAAATATATGATTTTTTGTATTTATCTGATATGTTGAAACAAATTAAATATAACTGCAACTGGAAAAATGGAAAGCTAGTATTCCATATTCTCAACGACTTTTTGATTAGATCAGAATTGTATTACATCAAATCAGGAGTTGATTTACAAACCCTAGATTCTGCACAATGAATGAAATTCTACACTTACAGACTTACAGTTAAACAACAAATATGTCAGTCCAAAGTACAGTTTGCATGCTGCAATCAGACCTGGGGTGTAATTATGCCCCCAAATTCTGTGATTAGTCTTCACAGTGGTCTGCAGTCCTCCAGGTGAATTTGTGACAGCAATTTTGATACTACTGTATGATGTGGCGCTGGTGAGGTCAAACGACATTTATTATTCAGGCCCTTGGACTATAGCTGGATGACTGTGAAAGTTGAGACTAGACAGTTAAGGACCTGTAGATAGCAGGGACAGCTCCCTGAACACCTGCAGCCACTCAGAAAAACAATCGCCCACCTTGGAAATCACTGTAGTCTGCAATCAGCTTCCCTGTAAATGCTGCGATCAACCCCTGTAGTGTGTAGGAATGCCTTCCGCCAAATGTGCAGCGCTGCACCAAGTAAAGTAAGATGCCGCAGTCCTTAGGGGACTCCTTAAATCTGTATGGCACCCTTGAAAGATTCCAGCAACTCAGGAAAGTAATGATTTGGTTCTATGAAGGCAGAAGCACACACTAGCACATTGAATCCCTCTAAAAATGTGGCAATCCAATTATGATAACCAGCAACAACACCAATGCCAAACTCCAAAGTAATACTGAGTTGTTGATGCCACACAATTGGCTTGCCAATCCAATTGCCCAAATCTGGAAAACTTGACATAAACTCTCCAAAATCAGCTTCAATGCAACCCCTGTGTGAGAATGCTCTAGATGGAAATGAAGGTTTTCATCCCCAATTCCAAAATAGAGTCCAAGATGGTTTTCATCTTCCACGACCTCCGAACAGCCAAGGTTTTTTGTTCTCAATTGTGAATTTGAACACGAATGCTCCAAAGTGAAGAATGCCAAATGAAGCCAAGCACTACCCTTCTAAGCCATTCCAAAACAAACCCTAGGATTAAAATTGCCCTCCCAAGTATTTGAAAATACTTTTTTATAATTAAGTGTTTAAAAACACTTTTTAAATGGATTATAATAATATTATTAAGTTACCCATTAAACGGAAATTACTGGGCCCTACTTAAAATAATATTATTTGTCATTTCCCTTGCTTTATCCTCTAGCCTACAGGAAATGAGGATAGGCTAGAGGTCTTCTACATGACTCTAATTCAAAAAAGGGGACATGACAACATCTTCCTGCCTGTTACAGGACTGCACAGCAAAAAGGGCAATAACTGAAAATGTTTGAAGTGGCTACTGATCCTCCAGCACACACCCAAACACCTCCAGCTTGTCCTCCAATCACCATACGATAGGTTAGCAAACTGTTGCTTTACAATGTAACTAAATCTAGAGATTACCTTCTCCTATTTATTGTTGTTCCACAAAATCAGATCTGAGGACTACCATTGTAATTTTTGGTTATCCTTTCCTCCTTAGAAATAAAGTCAACATGTTAGACAATGTACATAGGGAGGATATAGGAAAGAATGAAAATAGGACCATAGGAAGTTGCAGATTCCTTGTAGCACAGAAATCTATTGTCCAGCAGTAATCTCTAATTGCTGCATGACAGCTGCAGTAGTGTTTAATGAAAAACTGACACATATCATTCTGAACAAATTTAGGTATAGAGCTGAGGAGGTAAACTGCAGTTGTTGAGAAAGTGCCTGCTTACTGGGCAAGGTTGCTTGTCTATCTCCATTTCATTTTATGCATGTGTGAAAGAGTTTTTGAGAAAGTGCCTGCTTACTGGGCAAAATTGCTTGTCTATCTCCTCCATTTCATTTCATGTGTGAGTGAGTGAGCGTGTGAGTTCAATTTTTTGTACAAAAGCTTTATTTCTGCAGTACATATCAGCAATTAATCCTAGTTGCAGTGTGTTATAGTTATGTTCATTAGAAAGCATAAAAGAGTGTGTTAGATTGGTCAGTAGAAGGCATGTCTAGATTTATTTTCATGCTTTGCAATCTTCATTACACATTAAGCAATTCTGCAGAGACAACATGCAAGCTTTCTACAATTCATGGGTTAAAGTCTCTATTTTATTTGCTCTCTATATCTCTATGCTATGGAAATGACCTTAAATTCCAAAAAAGAGTAGCATTTGTCTCTTTTTCTACTATTTTTTACCATATTTTTTCAAATCCAATTTTTCCCAAATTTTTCATGATTTTTTCCCGATTTTTTCAAAAAATCCTGAACTTTAGGTTTGCCGATTTTTTCCCCAAACAATTTTTGCTGCTATGGCCATCTCAACTTATATTAAGTTATTAACAGTATTACCGAGGCTCTCAAACTCAAATTGAGTGATATCCAAACCTGAGGTACCTGAACAAGTCCTAGAATCTATGGTACTTGAGCCATATTGAATACCCAGTAAACCATAGAACTAGGTGCAGTAATAATCCTATGAATGGTTAGAAGATCATCACATTTACTGTTAACCATAACAACTGAGAACTTCAAATGGTCTCACTAAGTTCAGGCACCCAGAGTAACAGTTTCCGAACAGTTATTGCATTTTTTCTTTACAATTTTTTGTTGTTTCTTTTAAAATAATATTCCCATGTGACAAAAATGTGACCGAACTCAGAAGCATCCTCAATAATTCCCCTCCAACAGGAGACTGTCAAGGACACAACTTATCCTTGGCGCATTACTTGGCCAGCAAAGAACTATTGATGGTTTCCCGACCATCCTTCATTGATGGTTCCCTGACTATCCTTCAAGGCCAACAATGCCCAAAACTGAAAAAAGAAGATTACTACAAATATTTTTTTATACTTCACCCTTATCCTAATGCCTCCTAAATAAATTTCCGCACATGGCACACAAAAGTGAATACCACCAAAAAAGAAGAAGAAAAACAGCTAGGAGAAGTGATAAGGTTTGTTATTACTTGTAATATTTTGATGATCAAACTATTTATACCAAACAGTTTAAATTGTGTATTAGGTCCTTAAATTGTTACTTATGGTTATAGTTTAGATGTCTAGCGCTTATTTGTTCATAAAACTATGATTTTACACTTTTAATGCAGTTAATGGATAAACATAGAAGAAGCTCGAATACTTGATTTAGTCAGATTTATTTAGGAGGACCTTATTGTTCATATGGGTCACCCCTAATATTTCCTCAGGCAGGTTTTCATCTCTACTTCCCGATCCATTTATACCTCAAACACTGCAGGATTAAGATAAAACAGCAAAGTTCATAGAGAAAATTTCTAACATTCATGATTTCATCTTAACATTGATGAGATTCTAACCTAATATCGAGTAAATTACATATCGCATAAAGAAAAACAGCACATTCATTAACCCTTTCAAAGTTGGCAATTGTTCATGACTGAATATCCAAGCAGGTGATTCATAAATCTGCATCACAAAGTGAGATTCCCTGGCATGCTCTGTATATCATACTCAAAGAAAGCAATTGAAATTCCTTTGTCTTTGTCATACGATCATCATAAGCTGTTAAGAATCAGCAATACAGAAGGTAAACTTGAGATCAGAGAGTGAACTGCTCATGATACCAGTGGGATCTAACTGGGACACAACACTATTGGAGGCAGCCATGAAACCTTTTAAATATTATATAAATGTTTTTACATAGATATACCAAGACCAAGGGGGATCCCAACAATCTCATGCAAACTGAATCCAGCTCATCATCAAATTTTATCAATCTAAACAAGATCATACAGAGTAAAACCCGAGCATGTTGAACCTCTAGAATATGAAACATAGAGGACAAGTGTTTGATCTTCTTGGATCATACAGAATGGGTTGTATATAAGCCTTAGATGAGATCCCTCCTTGTGCATTTTTGGCACTAATAGTTTCTTCAAGTTCTTTGTTTGGTAGTAATCTCTTTTCAAGCTATTATCCAATGAAGAATTTTGTATAGCGCTGAACACCCACTTGAAAGCCTTTAAAACTGGATTATTTTTCAACTTCCTGTAGATTTTAGTATTCTGCAAGTGGTCTTCCATCTTAGTGAAATTTCAAATAATCAGCATCAGTAATCGCTATCACTCTATTCCCTTTATCTGCCTTTAGGACCAAGATATATGGGTAATTATTCAACATTTTTATTAAGTTGCTGGTTTGGAGTCCAAGCAATTCACCAATTTTTTTAACCTAAGTTCAGTACAGCTAGGTACAGCTGTACAAAATTTATATAAATTATTAAATATATAAAAAAAAAGCCATAATTTATGCAAAATATGCAACACTATATACAAACACAACTGATAACTGATAATTCAATGTAAAATATTAAAGAGACATCAAAATACTAAATATATTCAAAATATAGCAATACTAAGTAGTCAAACATGCAATTGCACCTGGAAGCACAATATAGATCATCATATTACTCTTCATCAAGAGCATTAACACATCAAAAATTGGTTCATGAGAACCACAAGCAATGACAATGCCACTCTCACTAGCTCCACTATGCATGTCCTGTATAGCAGCCTCATGCCCCTCATCGTTGATGGAGACCAAGGAAAGTTATAACAGAAGAATCGAAGTTAGGAAGCTTTGACACTACGTTCCAATGCCTTGTCATCTCCTCAACTTGCTTGTGTGAAATGAGGCATAGGTTGGAAAGCACATACAGAAATTCCTCTGACTTTATGGCTGCCAACTGGTTGCATTAAACTGAGTAGATAAAGGAGTATCTACACCATTTTGCTCAGCTGAAATGGAAATCACAACCTATCATGATTTGAGACAAATTCATTCTAAAATTATAGTTTTTTTGTGAATTTACAAATAATAAAATGTAAATTAGTAAATTATAATGGTAAAGGCTGTCAAAGAAAGGTAAGAGAGTTAGAAATTTAAATATACATACCTAAGATTTGATCACAAGAAGCTGCAGATAAATGGACCCTTGGCCACGAAGGTATCACCATGTATGAGCATTAATCTTGGACTTGTTTCAAAGAGTGCTAAGGTTGTGAGTTGTTGAACTTGAAACTATAAATTTCCTGCAATCACTCACAATTTTTCTCTACATCTAGATCAAAAAGGAGTCTGGTGAATGTTGCCTTGCACCCATGGTGTCACACTCTTTAGGCAAAGAAGCATCTTCGTACTATAATTCTTAGGGGTCAATGCAAAAGTAAGGAGATGCTGCAATATGGTCATTTTACTCCATTGTTCAATTGTAATCCTTTCCACCTAATTGAAAAAACATTCAAGAGTCTTGCTTCTTAGCTGCTATTAAGCCCTTTGTTTTTTCTATCATGGTATTGATATCATTATTTATATTGCTCAAACACAATTGATCTATATCAACTAATCATACTCGTGTTGGGCTTAGTGCAACTTGATAAATACTCAACACGAGTCCACCACTCATCTTCCAAAAGTGCTTTGAACCTTCAGGCCCTCTATATATTTAACTAGCACCATACAACACAAAGGTTATTGATTACCATGGCACAGATTGCCTCTCATACCTTCACAAATTGACTATTGTGTGAGCCAACTCGAGCGTCAACAACCTAATAGAACAAATAGACTATATAGATTCCAATTAAAACATAATCTACTTGATTCATAAATTTTAAATTTAATAAAACAGAGTAATAACGTAAAACAAAAATATATAAATTATAACTTTTAAACTTAAGTATATGAAAATATATATATTGAATTTTTTAGAAAGTTACCTTTGACAACTCCAACTTTGAGAAAGGCCTGAAGATGGCTTGTGACATATGTTAATTAGTCACAAATATCACAATCTCACTAGCCTCAGCATGGAGATGTGCCCATATTTCACCTCAAACAACAACCTTGTGGCAATTTTTAGCATTGTTTGTTATGACTTGTACAAAATTTTGAGGCCCCACCACCTCGGCAAACTCTATAAGGATGTTGGCAATGACCTACCCCCGAAAAGAATTACCCCTTTAGGGAACACACCACAATGACAATAGTAAGCGGCATGTTTTTACAATGTTGGAGTTCTGGCTCATCGATTCTCAATGTGATACAATTAAGTTTAAAAAAAAATATTTCCTTGGCCAATAAGGTGGTATGTACCTTTTCATAGTGGAGGCCTATATAGTGCATACCTTTTATGATCCCCTTAGCCATTCCCTGCCAATATGGTGATCTTACAAGGTTAAAAGGAAGCCCATTGACATAAACACAATGTGCAACGAGCTCGTCGACATTGTCCCTTGCCTCATTTTGGAATGTTCTTCCTAATGGGGCTAATTCCTTCATTCTTTTGTACAATAAAGGAAAACTATTGTTTTCTTTTGAAGACAGTATCACTATAAATAAGTGCATATCAGCCATTATTGGAGTTGAGGATGGCCTTATAGGTGGCTTGTGAAATATTTTCTTGGAGAAATGATGACAGCCACTATTGGAGTTGAGGATGGCCTTATAGGTGGCTTGTGAAATTTAGTTTTCAACATAGGATGATACTTAGATCCAGATCTGTCAGCCACACTGTATGCTTCCTCTTACTCTTTCTTATGGACAAGAATTTGTCCCTTTGCCAACCCATATTTGATCAGCCCACCACGGCATCTAAATCCTTGGCCCGCAACTGCGAACAAATGGGCTTTCAGCCAGCTATAGCAGCTCATATACTTGTTACAGCACCCAAAACAACTCTTGCCTCCAGGAATATACTCAACCATCATGGCATGTTGCCAACAAAACAAATAAGGGTCAATTTTGAAACCCCTAGCCAACCCTTGGCCTACACAACTCAAATTCCAACTATTTGAGAATATACCTGTTTCTACACATTTTAAAATCAACACAATATTCAGCCAAAGGAATTCTTTTTATTAAAAAAAATTAAAAAGCCTAGGCGATTCCTTCAAAAAAAAAGAACAAGATATTAAAAAGAATAACCAACCATTATTAAAGAAATAACGAAATCTCTCAAAGAGCTTGGAAGCAAATTTTGAAAAAGTCTTACCTTGAATTGAGATTCTCCTTGTTTCAAGCTCTCTGATCTTCTTGGCAGCTATCTAATACTTCCAAAGACATAGAAATAGGAAAAACGCAATGTTTGGATACAAATTAAGTTTACAGCCTTCAGCAAATGAGTGGCTAGATTATTTGGTTGAGCATGCAATGAAAGGTAGGAACTATTTGATTTTTTATGTTTGTTGTTAGTGTTGTCTATGTAGTTAGGTAGTCACTTTTAGGGTTAGTTTAGGTTTCTTTGTTTTTACTTTTTCATTTTTTGTTACTTTCACTATAAAAGTTTATTTTTAATTGGGTGCAGGAATAACTGAGTATGGCCTCGGTAGGTCCAGGGTCCAGGCCAAGTCCAAACACAGCATACATGGCACCCTGGTAACACAGCATTTTTACAACATCGAATCCTTCTTTGATTATATTACTACTTAGTAGCTTTGCATATGCAAGAGCTATCTCTTATTTCTTTCACTATCTCATTCACAGATATGGGCACATGACAAGAACTCCCACATAGAGGATGGGTTGGTAATTACCTTAAGCCACCCACACTACATAGACACAAAGAAATGAAAATATAATCTAAAATAAATTTATAAAAAGATGGAGGGCTTGCTTGAGGCTGTGCATGTCCAAATCTAGAATTCCATGACCCCGACAATACGTGTACTTGATCATGCCACCAAGCCACCTGGTGCTGTAACGGGCAGACGGCCCAGTGATCCTTAAGTTTCATGATGATGGCGACAAATATTATAGAGCAGACTGGATTTAAGCATGCAAAAAAAGTCAATGACACTAGGAAGATGGAAGCAAAGTGCAATATTGAAAATTTCTAATGTCAAGGACCTACACAAGTTGGTTCTTAATATAGTTACACCACCATCAAGGATGGGGGGGATGCCGGAACGGGGGGACAGGTTTCCAGGATGGGGTGACAAGGGGGCCTCAATTTGGGGACGGGGAAAGGGACGTGTATATACTATATACTATACATATGGTACTTCAAATGCTAGTTATGAAAAGATGTATAAGACTATTAAGAAGTAAAATTGCAAAATTGCAAATGCTAAATTGAAATACTAAATAGTAAATACTTGAACATTGAACATTGAAGTTTTCAATATCGAATTACTAATTAGAAATTAGAATACTCAATACTACATAAAATTTTAAATTGTTGAATCGGCAAATGGAAGATTTCTATTATATGATATCAAAAATATCTTATCATAAAGATGATTACAATGAGTAGCATGATATCAAAACAAGTACAAATAGAACCAAAAAATAATAAAAAGATGTGTTATTTTTTTTAAACATGTGCTTGAAGTTGCCACTGCGGAGGGCGCCTGGGCATCCCTGGGATGCTCAAGGGACACACAAGCGTCCCCCTCGGCGTCTTAGGAACGTCAGGACATCCCCGCGTCCAAGATGGCGAGTGGCAAAATCAGTGGCGCTGCTGGAGACTTGGGAACGCCATCCCCACATCCCAGGGATGTCCCCGTTCTGGGAACACTTGGGATATAGCGGGGGGGAGTGGGACGCGTCCCCAGGGTACACTGGTTCTTAATAAAGATAACCACCTTCCATTCAGAAAAGAGAGATGAGATCAAATGAATGAATTAATTCAGTATTTGAAAAGGGAGATGACTAGTACCCAACATCTTATGGATAGGAAGGAATGATGAAATCATAAAGTGTTGCAACTCACCACCCTTCAATGGCTTCCTTGAAGGACTGAATTCATGCACATCACCTCAAGGTCTTGGATCTTGTTTGCTTGATTTTCTTGAAGTCTTGGATCTGGGAGCTCATAAAGTGGAGTTAGCTTTAAGTTTGTAAATGTCATCACCATAGACATAACACATAGGATTTCAAAACCAGGAATAGCAACTATTTAAGAAAAGTTTAATAACTTTTTGCTATGTTTCCTAAATTTTCTCAGCAGGTGCTGATGAAAAATTTATGAGCTTTTTGCGGTAAAATGGGCTCCCAGAATATAAATTTCCTAAACTAGACTACAGATTTCAGGAATTTTTGTTCAAAAACTACCGCTAAATATTTTGGAAGAAAATTTATATTGGTTTACTGCATTGCATGCAAGCCACTAGGCAATAAAATCAATTAAATCACATCTTCTAACATGCTTTAAATCTTTGGTCTTAAATGGTAACCTAACCACTCCTCATACTTTAAGATATATTAATGCTTTTGCATTCCACCTATAATCAGATTTCTTGGGACCACCTAACATATAGAAATTGGACGTCAAGATCCCTCCTCCACTGTAAATCAGCTAGGTAGACGAATTATGTCCAACAAAGGGGACTATGCTTCTCATTTTGAGGTGTATTTGAACCATGGAAATTGCTGACATGGGAAAAAAATAGAAACCTTCCCATGGTGTTTAGAGCTGGCATACCTTGGGGTCATATTTCGCAGGCATTGAAAGATGGGGTCTTGAACTTTCTCCCAACCACTCAATATTTTTCTTGCGACACAATAATGAATATGTTAGGCAGACATATTCAATGAGGAATTCTGGTATCTTCTCCCACTGCTTAGCATTTTTCTTGCAAAGCAATGATGAATATGCAGTTAACCATTTCTTGAGAAATTGGTGCAAGAGAAAAGCCACCTAGTTATCTGAGCAGTAATCCTTAATCATTTAAGAATTGCAAGTTACCGGAATATTTTCTTAATATTCCTATATTTCCTTCCCAGCACTGCAGAAAAATATCATGCTAGGTAGCCCCTCTATGAGACGACCAATTGAGTACAATAATCATGCTAGGTATCTGCTCTAGCGTGTATTGGATGGGTTCTACCTGCTAGAGTCGGGGATTCAAAGCAAAATTATGTTAGAACCAGCAGCATTCTACTAGATTACTAAAAAATGGTAACACCGGACAGCCAACTATATAAGGTGCAGGGCTACAGACAGATGACTTAGCCATTTACAAATCCATGTCTGGCCTTTGAGCAGGGTAACATTCGGAAAGTATACCAATCTGACTTTCTCAAAGAGACGATTATTTGGGCAATAATAAACACTCTGGATGAAAAAAGGGCCGGTACCTGGGTATTCCAAGGGGAGATCCCCAGTTCAAGTCTTCAGTGGTCCGGGAAAAATAACGACGATATTCATTAGAATACATTCCTTGGTCCACAAAGGAGTCCATAATCATCAGGCTAATAGGCCGTTCCAGATTTCACTTTTAGCTGATCTGTGGAAAATAGCAATTATTCAAAAAGAAAAGCCAGTAACTATTATACTAATGGGAGATCCAAGGTTCCAGTCATAGTTAATCTGTAGAAAATAACAATTATTTGTATAATAGTACTGTCTCCAATCCGATTTTCTGTAGAAAAATAACAATGATTTGCATAACTATTTGCACTTCTTTCTTTCGACAGCAAAGATTTCAGTAGCTGCGATTCTAATGAGAGATTATAGGTTCCAATCCTAGCTGATCCATGATAAATAACAATATGATTTCCCAAACCTTGCCACAAAAGTGTAGATAAGATCATTTAACAAGTAAATTATTACCTAAGTGGCCTTGCTTGGCCGCAATATGGAAAGCGTCATAGCCTGAATGACTTTTCTTGACGAGCGTTTCCGGATTGGCAAATCGAAGAAGCTCCTTCAAAACCTCCAGGTGTCCACGCTCCGCCGCAACGTACAGCGGCGTCTCCCCCAGCTCATTCACCTCACTCACCAGGCTCGCCGCATCATCGCAAGCATTCAGCAGCGCCTTCACACCCTCCAGCTCCCCATTCTTCACAGCCAGGTGCAAGTCCGTATCGTTGTGCCTCCCCGTCACTTGCTTCACGTACAGCTTCCTATTGCCGCCCTCCTCCATTTGCTTCCCTGAATTCGACAGGCCCAGTACTCGGGCCGCGCTGTTTTCGTCCACACGTCGTGGAATCGAACCCGCCCCGCTCCCTTCCGCCATTTCAATCGAAACTGATTGAGAACATTGAGCTGCAGCTGAAATTGAGGGCTGCTGGCTTTGCTCTGGGTAAACCCTTGCTACCATGGTGACGTCGGTGTTCATATTATCGTGGGGGTTCATGGTGGAAATCATTTATTCATTCACTGAGGCTCATGACCACGGACCACACGGTATACCATAAGAGTACAATACATAGGAATCGTCTGGGAAGGGTTTGGTCCCTTGCAACTGACGGAAAGCTACTTCCACAGAACAAACAGTTGCTTTGCTCCGGTCTTTTGACGGTCCCGTTGTCTGGAATTTATCGAGCATTAAGAGTAGGCAGCTTCACGTGGTTAGAGAAACGTCGGGCGTTTTTTGAGTAGTTAAAACATTAAATAAAAGAGTATTTCTGATAAATTTAACTGTACTGCGCACTTTAAATTGAGTTGAGCATTTTTGTTTTAATTCAACTTTGTATTGTTCTTATGATGTCGAAAGCAACCTTTCTCAGAATTTTGGACAATAAATGATGAACGGCCACCTCAAAACATGGACAACGATTTTAGTTCCAAGACGTAAATGGCTCTAAGTGATTAGAAAGCACAAAAAGACACATGTGACCAAAGGTTTTCAAAGTTTTGAGATAGTTTAAAGTCAAGCAGAATTAGTCATTTAATTGGTTGACTTTAATAAGATACTAAGATGTTATGACCCTTCCCCCCCCAAAAAAAAAGGTTAGGAACATGTAATGTTATTTAATTATCTCATTTAAATTAAGTTTTTAGATGCGTGATTGGGTTTTGATTTTTGGATGATTATGATAGAGTGGTTCATCTTATTTGAATGGCGGTTGATTTTGATGTATTTTTATTCACAAAGTTGTAATCTATTTTAAAAGGACGAAATATTGATATATATGTAATCGAGTTGTTTTTATATAAAAAGAGTCATGTTTAGATGATAAATACTTACTTGGTAGTTTAAAAGAGATTTTTTTGTTATATTGACTTAAAGTTGGTAGAAATAGTAGATTACAATAGTATAGAATTACATATAGCACTTGTGCAAAAGCAAACAAAAATAAAATGCATTCTAAGAGATATGTAGGAAGTAAAGGAAACTAGAGCGTGCATAACAAGAGAAAGGCAACAAGGCCTAAACATCAAGTCATAAAAGATTCATAGAGGTAGCTACATACCAAAATCATCACCAATAGGCTAATTAGCCTCCATCCCTATAAAATTAGCAATGTGGTTGATAGTAGCTTGCACATTCCTCAGTTCAGATTAATTTGTTCTTTTGATGCAACCTTCATTGTGAAGGAATTTACCAAAAGAAAATTGGGTTTCGAAGTTTTTAGCAATCTTATCAATCTTTCCAACCATGTTCTCACTTTTTCCTTCAAGCAGCTTGAGTTTTTCATGAAGACTATTTACTTGCTTCTCCAAATCTTTATTGACTTTGAGGTGTTCTAACATGACAATTAAAAGGTTTGTCATATGGAACGAGAAATTAGAGTAGAGTGATTGCATTTCTACTCTATGAGGATAGAAAGAATGTGCAAACATGGTCATACATCTAAATTTCTATAGTAATTTAAAAATAACTTGTCTACACATTTCAAAAATAGGATTACAAGAAAGAACACAACCTAAAAGAGTAGCTTCCCAAGATCATTTATGACAAAAAAATGGAAAAGAAGGGAACCTCAATGGAGGAAAAAATTTGGTGAGAGTGAGAACAAACCCAAAATACATGTTTAGGATTCTCCAACTTAAGATAAAATGGGCAATGATAAAAGTACCATTTGTTGTTATTAAGGATCTTGATATGGAAAATTTTGTAGGCAATGAGTTTGGACTGACCATCATCTTTTGACTTCTAGAGATGGTTACCAAGAGATGCTTATTTAGAGTAGAATAATTTGTAGTTGCATGTAGTGTTTAACCTAGGAGCAATATGGTGAGAGAAGGAGGCAATATATGACTTTAAGAGAAAAAATAAGCAAATAATACAACCATTGGACCACCTCCAATCATTAACAAAGTTGCACTCATAAAAGAGAGAGAGAGTTTGATAGCCAAGGTGGGAAAAAAGTCCTAGATCTCAATAATGGTGGGTTGATCAAATGCTTTGAAAAGAAACTTAGGTTAGGAGTTGAAGCATAATAGTGTGTTCCGCTCTTGAGACACAACTAAAAGAGAATTAAGTTCATTGTAGATGGCATTCCCAACATATATATATATATATATATATATATATATGTCTGTTGACATTTTTTGTGATGCACTTTCCCTTCAAGTCACGTACATAAATTTTACTATCTAACTTTGTGTCATTTTTGGGGGACAAAGTCATACACAAAAATTTATAGGTTAGTAACTCTCATTGTTATCTTTCTTAAAAATATTTGTTTATTATATTATATTTATTTATATATTTTAGATTTTATAATTAACATTCGTACATTATAAAAAATAATGATATATATTTGAGACACTAGAAAAATAATAAATTATATTAGAACAATCTCAAATAATTGCACTACTTTTTTTATTGATGTTCTTGTTCAATGAGAAACTAAAATTGATTTAGATATATACACAAGAGAAATATATTTCAATAAAATATAGGATTTAATTTTAATTATTATCAATTAAAAATTAATAATAAAATCCAACAAAAAGTATTCATGTAATAGATATTACAGTAATAATCATACAAGAAATCATGAAAATATTTTATTTGTAATTCAAATTACGTATTATAAAAAATATTATACAATAAAAATAACAAAAATATAATTAAATTTTAATTAAAAATTATAAACTAAATCTATATATAAAATTCTATATTGTCCTTAAAATCTTTACACTTTATTCTTTGTAATTGAAAGAAGTGATGAATGTTAAAACTCTAATTTCAATGGTCCAATATACAAACAAAAAGAAAAGAAAAAGTAGGGCACATTAGTGTGCTTGTCACCTTCCTACTTAAGGTGATGTTAGGGCTTCCATTGGAGAGTGGGAAGGTCCCATAATTGATGGAATGTATAGATGCCTTTTTTGAATAGTTTTTTTAAGGCCTAGATAAAGCTTGTTAAACTAGACTTACTTATTCCTACGAATAGAAGGGGAAAGGAAGCTTAAAACATGTTTGAGAGATTGATCATAGTAAGTAAAATGAGTAGATACAAAAAAAAAATTCTAAATGTTGTTAAATAATATTGAGTCTAGAGTTTTAAAAATAAGGTTAACAAAATTTTATCTTTTCAATCAACATACTTCAAGGATTTCTAACAAGAATATTTTGAACTTTGTATTTAAAAATATGCTTCCAAGGGGAATTAAAAATATGAAGATCTAATGATCTATTTGACTATCAAATAGATTCCTTGAGAATATGTAAATAATACATTGTACGCAAGAGGTAACCATCATACCTTTTATTTCCCTACTTAGAAAATAGAAAATTCCTCAACCAAAAGATTTGATTATAGCAAGCTTTGGAAGGTAACTAACTAGAAGAAATATAAACATGGCTAGCAATAATTATCCTTTGACCACTTGAAATATGTTAACTATATTAGGAGAAACAAATTGTTCTAGTTTGCAAGCTTCTCCTTGATCTTTTTGAAAAAACATTTCTAAATCTTGTGAAGGATAACTCTAAGGCCAAAGGGCACACCCAAGTATCTAGTGATGAGGCCATGTTTAATTAACCACCACTCTTCTAAGATCCAATCAAAAGGGTTGTCAAGATGAGTCATAAAGAACTCAATTTAATAAATGGCCAACTCAAAACCAAACAAAGCATAATATATTTATATATCTAAGGTATGATCTACACTTCTTTAGTATTGCTTTGGATTAAAATAAATTATCAACAAAATGAGAATTAGTATAAAAGGATTAGTATGGTAGAGAAATATCTTTGATCAATTAGTGGGACTAAGCATGTTGTAAAAGTTAATTTAAAGCATCATTAGCTAGTGCAAATAGAGAAAGGGAGTGAGTGGACAATCTTATATAATGAATTTTTGTAAGGGGAACTAAGGAAATAGATTAATATTGACAACCAACTTATCATTAACATTATTGAACATTTTAATATGTGGTATGGTATTGGTCATGAACCCCAATCATTAGAGCATCTCATAGACGACAGGCCACCAAATCATGTCACATGCATTATCAAATTCCAACTTGATGAGGAGAGTATCTTGTGTAGATTATTGAGTCCCCTCAATGGTCTCCCAAGATAAAATGCACCCCCAAGAATTTGGTTTTCTTTTATCTAAGAATCTACCAGGTGGTGTTTTTTATTCCAACAACCAAGGCTTTGGTGTGTATTTTGTATGTGGTTTTGAGGAGAGTTATAGGCCTTTACCCACTCATTATGTCATCATTTTTTCCTTTAGGAAAAAACTTAATAAAACCTTAGTTTATGAAGGGGCCTAGAGAGCTAGTTTCAACACCCTCGATATACACAAAATAGAAGTCTTCTTTGATGAAGGGGAAGATAGCCTTAAAGAGCTTAACAAATGACCCATCGATCTTAGGGATTTTTTCATTAGTCATGTGATAGAGGGAAAATATTTAATATATATTTATTAATCTTTCCAAGGGTGTAATTAAACCAAACACATATTTCAACATGTGCATGAGTGTTTTAATAAATAATTCATCTAAGGAGAGGGACTTATGGTGTTCATAGAAAACCCTCATGATTTTAAAAGGCTTAGTATGTAGAGAGATGTTATCCCTCTTAATGAGAATGATGTGTTCATCTTTATGATTATGTTTAGAGTATCAAAATAATAATTGTGTATCCTTGTCACCATATTTAATTTATTGGAAGCAAGCATTGACTAGAGCACCCTTTCCCTTGTAGACATTCAACTATTTTATCAGATGTTCAATAGGAGCAACCTCTCATTTCAAATTGATATTATGGGGAGAAGGAGAAGGCATGGACATTTCTCTCTCAAGTTGGTTGTTAAGAGACTTTTCCATATTTTACTTTTTCAAGTGTCCCTCTTATTATATTCATGAAGGAAAGTAGTGTAATGGTGATGGCTCACTTCCACCATGCAATCCAACATGCCCATTGAGGTTTGTGTTCTACATTCCAAGTTGTGATCAAACCCTCAATAAAATTGTTATTTCAAAGATGAGTAACATTAAGTTTAAAAGGAAGCTAAGTGGGATTAGCAATAGGTTCAAATAAGCTTATGGACCTAGCAAAAATAGGGAGATGATTTGATAGGGCAGTAATAAGGTCAATGCAAACAAGATAATCATACAATGTAGGGATGATGTGAAATGTAGGGGAGATATAGAAACAATCAATCTTGTTGAGCTTTCTTAGATAACATTTTATATAATTGCTCCAAGTGAACCAATGGGGCACATGGTTGGATATTTGGCCATGGAAAGAAACAAAGATATCAAGGGAATTATGATCCAAAGTCCAAGCATCAAAATCTAAATCAAATAGGTAGGAGCTACTATTTCAATTTAGTTCATATGATGTTCAACTATATTGATGTCACCTTCAAGAGTCAAATTTATAGTGATGAGTTTAGTTCTTGTCCAATCCAATAATTAGGTTATATGTCAAATAGAAGATGAGAAGAATACACCCAAACAAATGGCCTTAAATGAGAAGATTAGCCCACACAACAATTATTTAGATAAAAATTAGAAAATCTATGGAATTTGAAAAGCCTAAGAACTAGGCCAAGTAATCTTCCCCAACTAACTTCTTGGTAATTGGTCTAGAAGACAAACATCTCCATCTAAATGGTTTGTAAAGTAGTTTTCAATATGATATCACTAATCTCCACCTACCAAAGAAGAAAAACAACAATGTACCTATTTATTGTAAAAAAATTAACCTAATACTTCATGTAGGAATTAACATATCATGAATGTTCTAATATTGAATATTGTAATTTATTAGAGGGATGGAAATAGCATGTGATCATCAAGATGAAGAACATTAAATTGATTATCCGCCAAAAGGAAATTTTAATGGAGCTACAAATGAATAATGTTTATTATTCCTATGACTTTAGTGTTAATTAATATTATATTAGTTATTTAGGAAGATAATGATATTAAATATTCTTTAGAAGAGGATTTGTGAAGGTTTAAGATTAAAAATATCATTTTATTTTAGGCATATCCATTTCACTCAAGGCATCTCAAGGAAAATTTTAAATTAAGAAATTTAATATGACACTTAAAGTGAAGAATTACAAGGTAGCACATAAACTTTTGGCTCATACCATATTTAAATGAATGCAAAAAATTAAATGAATATAAGAATGTTATACTCCTAAGCTAGTAAAAAAATACAACTTTGATTAAAACTTTAGGTGGTTGCTTCAAACTTAATTTTGATGGAGCATCCCAAGACCTTGGTTGAGCTAGGGTTGGGATGATGATTCTAAATTCATATGATCATTTTGTAAGTAGAAATTCTTTATTCCTATGCATTATATCTAATAACGAGATCAAATGAGAAATTATTTCATTGTTTGCTTTAGCCTCTTCCCTTGGTTGTAAACTATTAATGGTTTATGATTGTGATTTGGGGTCCTCACAATAGCTCCTACTTGAATTGGAAGAATTGTCATTTCTTGGATGAGGTGTTGGTTGTTTAATTCTTTTCAATAAAACTTTGTATTCTTGTTGTTATCAAGAATTTAACTTGGTGGTAGACCTTCTTGCCAATGTAATCATGTAAATAAATAAAAAATCTCAAACCTTTTCAATGAGCTTGTTAATTCTTGGTGAGGACTTGAAGAACTTATGTATTAAGCCTCCATAATTATAGTGTGTGTATTTTTATAATAATGCGACATATATATATATATATATATATATATATATATATATATATATATATATATATATATATATATATATATATATATATATATATAGTGTATTGTCTTTCTTAGGCTATGCATGAAATGTTGATGTTTTAATCTTCATTAGTGCATGGAGGTGGTGGATCATGTTTAATTAGATATGGAGTTGGCTAGTGAAGATTTGGATGAGTTGCCATTAATCAAAAAAATATGAAACCCTTGACCTCAATTGGGATGTTTGCATAGTGAAAAGGAAATTATGACCATGTACTAAATTTTAGGAGCTTAAAACTTTGTGTCTAGATTTATACATAGAAGTTGATAATCTTATTGTTACCCAATTTTTTGGATTCCTAGAGGTATTTAGTGCCCACATTCTACTATCTTGGGTGGAAGGTAGGTTTTTGTGGGTAAAAAACATTTGAAACTATTTCTCAAGGTAAAATTCTCACCCCTTAACACTACCTATGTAAGAGCTTACATCGTGGCTAGGTAGGGTGTCCAAGAGGACATGGTGATTGCCAACTTAAATAATTAGGGAGTGGATCCAATGAGTGGATTTGGTAATTGGGGTGTTTCTAAGTAGGCTAGTAGTGCCTCTTTTATAATCTACTTTGGTGACATGTTTTGGGTTTATCAGTTTTGGCTTTGAATGATGGTATATTTCAGCTTGGTTATTTGCTCCTATAGTGTTTATTTTTAGTTGCAATGACCATTTTATAATTTTTTTTTTACTTATTTGGAGAGGGTTCTTATAGATCCCTCACTAATTAATAAAAAATGTTATACTCTTAGTAAATATGTCTCTTTATAATGGTGTAAGTTGCATACTTTGTTGACATGTTTTAGCTTTATCAATTTTGGCTTTGAATGATGGTAGCTTTCAACTTGGTTATTTTCTCCTATAGTGTTTGTTTTTAGTTGTTATAACTATTTTATAATTATTTTTTGTTCTTTGGTGAGGGTTCTTATAGATCCCTCACTAATTGATAAAAAAATTATACTCTTAGTAAACATATCTTTATAATGGTGTAAATTGCATACCTTGTATTTTCCCCATTTGTATGGGATCATTTTGCCCAAATTATTTTTTATGCAACAATTAGTGTCAAGTGGAATGTTTATATAGGACATTTGATAGAAATGTTGACCTAAATCTAATTTTGTTTGCACCTATCTCCAAGGATCGTTCCTAATCCTCACTTTTTTAGTCTCTTGTCTCATGTCAAATTCATGGGTATAAATGAATCTAGTTCATATTTATAATGCAAAAATGACCCTCAAACTTTTAAATCTAATTATTAAACTAGGCCTAAGCTTTAAACCTCTTCTTAATTAATTGTTATTTGTCACCTTAAGTGTGAAACATTTCAAACTACATGGTAGGGTGTTGTATAAAGAACAAACCCTAACACGCTTTAATTTGATGATCCACAAGCTCTTACTTCAATTCACACTCACTTAAGAAGCACCATAATGTATCATTACCCCATTATCTTACTTAGAATCTACACTAAGTGGCTAATGAGGGTGTCTTGCATGGTTGTTTGATGTCTTCAGTGATTCTTATCCTAAAACCATTAAATTAAATCTAGGGGTTTGACATTAGGAGATGATTCACCCTTAGCAAAATCCTAAAGGTTTATGATGTTTGTTTTATAGATTAAAATCCTAGGAGGCGAGGGTGAATTTTTTTAGGGGACTAGAACTTCATAAACCATTGTCACATGTAGAGTTTGAGTTTTTTTAGTAGCGTTCACTTTTGCAAGCACATACTTTACTTTCATGTGCTTGGGTTAAATTCTAAGTAGAACAAAGGTCAATCAGTAATCCATCAAAGCATTCTAAAACCAAATATGCTAAATTAGAACACATTATTAATCATTAAGTCACAATTTTCAACCACATGACATCAAATTGTATACAAAGCCATGTCTTTAATATTTTTATTATTTCAAAAAATGTGTTTATACATTCTAGTTATTGTAATAACACATTTATGTAGGGTCAATTGTTTACTTATGTTGAGTTTATTTCTTAACCCTTCATATTTAAATTTTAATTAATTTGTTTCTTTTTTCACTCTTAAAATGTAATGATAATTTCATAGTATATTGCCTACAATGATGGTCTATTATAAACATGACACAAACTTGTTTAGATTTAGAAAGGTGTAGGATTGCAAAAATAATCCCTTTCGAATTATCTTATGTATTAGAGTAAATTGTAGACTTTTATCATTAAAGTAATGTTTATTCACGTTTCTTTTTTATAAACCATACATAGTCTTCAACCCTTATTATTCCAAATGTCTATCTCTTTTAGTCCTTGTGAAGTTAAATGTAATTGCTCGACTCTAACCTCTCTCTCCACTTAACAAACCTTTCAACTATTATGCAATAGCACCTCAAAGTCAACCAAAGTCCGAAGAAACAAGTGAATAGTCTTCATTAACAACATCATGGACTTAAACACAAAAAGCTAGAACATGGTTAAAAAGATTAATAAGATTGCTAAAAACCAAATCTCATCATCTCTTAACAATATCTTTCACAATAAAGATTGTATTAGTTGAACAAAATACCATTATTTAAAAAATACACATTCAATTAACAATCATATTAGGGGAGAGGGGCCCATAGTGGAGCACTATAACTTCGTGTTTCTCAAAATCCTACATGGAATTTCAAATTAGTCTCAATTTTGTACAACAATTTATTTGACAACTCACCTACTTAAAAAATTTAATTTTAGGGTCACATCATCAAATATGATGCCACATCAGCATGCTTTTTGTTAAGGTATTAAACAAGGCTAAAAAAAAAGTGAGACCCATAGTGGTGCACTAAGTCATGTTTTTTTGGTGTGCCGATGTGGCATCACATGATTTGTCAATTTGTGTACTTTATTGATAAAAAAAGTGTTTTACAATTGAATATTAAGATGCTCCACTATGAGACCCACTAAGGACTACTTCTATCCCCACTATTGAAGCCCACTCCACTATGGGCCCCTCTCCCCTACTAATTTTACTAAAATAAAAACTGAATAACCCCTTGCTTAATGTTGCATAATCTCATATATTCTAACCTATTGTTTTAACCGGCTTTAAGTCAATAAAAATATGTATATCAACTTAAAATAAGTTAATAAGTTCGTGACATCTACAAATCTCATGATATCTACTTAAAATAACTTTAAAGATCCGTGCGTTGTTTTTGAAAGCTATAAAATAGGAGAATTTAATTAATAAGAACCGTAAGAGTAGGAGAATGGGAGCTTGCAGGTCAAAGACAAAGATTCTGTAACAACTACATACCTAACCAATACTGAAAATGTTACTTCGGTAGTCATCTTCTCAGCCTGAGCCGTCCTCCAGTTTCCAACTGACAGGCGCGGGCGGTCAAAGCGGGACCCACACTCAAAGAAATTTCACGTGTCAAACGTTGTCATTATTTGGACCAGTGCCCCAAATATTCTAAGGACGCACCTTCGCAGCGGCTTCGCACTGCACTTGACGGGCGTGTCGCGACCAATATTCTTCCCCTAAATGTATATAAATACAATTCTTTGGTGTGTTGTGCGTACAATAATTAAAGAGGGGAATGTAGAATTCAATGAGACCCAAGGAAATATGACGTCACCGAGGGCTACAGCTGCTCCTCTGCAGCTTCGACGAAAGTCTGGTTACGGAAGCCACGTGGAATTACGTCTTCATATGTAAGTGTTTACCCCGTGTGGTGGTTTGACTGAATGGGGGTGGAGTATTTGTGGTGGGCTTTCGGCATATCGGACAAAATCGAGAGCTTTACCAAACATTCTAGAATGGTTAGCATGTTGTATAATGCTTTTCTTTATTTGGAAAACAAGTTAGAGGTCGTGTTCTATAGTGGTCTTCAAACACACGCCACGATGGAGTCTAATGCCACGTCATGATATTTGTCTTAGGGGTAAACGAGCAGCATTAAATTAAATTAAATTGGTCTATAATGCACACTATATTTATTAAACTTATCATTGTGCTTTAAGATGATTGCCTGGGGAAACAAAAAAAAATAAAAATTTAATTTGCATCTAGAGTGCTTTCGAGATAGGGGGAATGCATTGGACCACTCGTCTTTCCCTTTAAATTATAAAGCACCAATTGTTTTTGAGATAGAATATAAAGAAAAGTTTAAACAAGCATACGAAAGATTTTAGGAGTGACTTAATTAACAAGTGACGCAGTGTGTTGTGTTGTGTTTCTAAAGAGCTTTTAGGTTGGCATTTTAGGTTGGCATGGGAAGGATTAATATTTTTGAAGATTTGTAAATGGAATTGTTAAAGTTTTGTATTGAATGCATGCAATGCAATTGGAGTTGAAAAGTATATGATTTGCGACACAAAATGTTGAAGGTAGAGTTTGGTATTAACAACTAGAACTTGTTGCAACAATTGTATATTAAATTTCATATTTTTTGTGTGCTTGTTATATAATATAAATAAATTTTTGTATAAAACTAGTAAACATATTTATTTGTTAACATAATAATTGTTTTGAGTAGAAATGTAAGACATAGAAAATCAAAATATTAGTGATAAGTATAAAGTTTAAAAGCATTTTAGAAAATGGACATATTAAAAATATTAAACTATTTTAAATTATTTTATATTCAAGATATTTAAAATAAATATATTAGTAATAGACCAAAAATTTAAAAGCATTGGAACAAATGATGATATTAAAAATATAAAAGTATTTTATTTTGTTTTTGTATAAAAGACATAAAATATAAATAATAGCAATAAGTTAAAATTTGAAAAGTATTTTATCTTTTTAAATAGCATATAATTAGGTTCAATTAATAGTAATATTTTTGAATATTATAACCACGTGTATTTTTTTTATATTTGTAAATTAAATTAATTTAGTTAAATAAGCTAATTATAAATAATTGTATTTTGCACGTTTAGAAAACTATTTAATAAACATATTTTTTGTTAACATAATAATTGTATTGAGTAGATATGTAAGACATAGAAAATATATATATATATATATATATATATATATATATATATATATATATATATATATATATATTTGATCGTTAAAAACTGCTAGGGGCAACACCCTATATTGATTTTTAAAAGGAGTACATGAGTTTCATCCAAAACTACTGGGAGGCCTTTTCTGTAATAATGACCACCTAGAGCACCTACCTATCCAAACCAGCCAAACCATGAATTTCAACCAAAATTTCTGGGAGACTTTTTTTTTTAGTAATGGCCAACCCAGAGCTACTACCTATTCAAAGAAAGAAAGTACAGAGACTGTATTAACAATACCACACTTGAGATTGACTCTAGAAAACCATATGCTACTACTATTTCAACATTCTTTACGACAAAAAAATTGTGTTATCAAAATACCACACCTACGAACTAGCGAACCATTCCAACCAAGTACTGCTCAGGCTGCATCATCCTCAGACTCGCACATTTTCATGTACGCCTTGTAGCATGCAATCACTGGGCGCGCCACACTTCTTATGCATTGGGCTTTTGGCCTTTTCTTCTAGGTCTCATTGATCATCAACTAACCATTCTTCTCCTTCTCATAGGTCCCAGTCGTCATCGTCACCTGCAACTATCTCCTCCTCCAGATCCTCATCTACAATGTACCTTGTTGCCCAACCACGAGGAAGATTGGTGGTCAATTTTGCTGCCTTGAGGAGAAAGAAGACATTTTTGTCCCTCTCAGCCCATAATTTCTCGAAGCCCTCTGGGTCAATAGTGCGAATCAAGGGAAAATTCATCACCTCTCGACCTCTCATGCGCAACAAGTAGTAATTCTGCGGCATAGGAATTTGCCTATTGTCATCCACATTATCCAAAGCTACGTCTATGTCACCCATCCAAACATGCACAAAGACCATCTGGGTCAGTTTTTTACTTAGTGCCTTTGAAACTCCCATGTGTAGAAGGACCACAAGAAACATTGTTAGGATCTTCGTGTTGCCTTTGGCTCTATGATAGGCTTTCAGGAACTCTGGCCCAACCACCTTTTTGGTTGCCCAGAGAATGAGAGGATGAGAGGATTGCAACATTCCTTGGAGCCATTTGTCTGTTATTTCTCCTTTGAAAGCTTGCCTTTGCTTATTTGTGTCTAGTGCCAGTGGCATCTCCATTCCTCACAGTTCCAACCTCACCTTCTGGATGTTTCTAACTCTGACTTGCTTTGAAATGCAATTGTGCTAAAATAAAACAATCTTTGCCTTTTGAACAAAGGCCATATTACCTCATGATATCTAAAGTATCGATCGAGGCCTTCATGTGTGTCAAGCTTCCACTTCTCTTGGTGATGGTACACATTCCTAAGGATGATCATTAATACGCCCTCCAAATTTTTGCAAGGAGATCTTCTTGCCTTGATTTATTCTTCTATTTTGAGTTCTTGGTATTGACCCTTGTCTTGTCAAGAGTGATGCATAGAGGTGGCCTTTATTGCCATGTGTTTTTTGTTTGCTACCACTACGAAGGCCAGTGCCATAAAATTTCCCGATGCTTGACCATGTAATTGTCCTACTTGTCAGTTTCGGTGGCCAATTTTGCCAACTCATCTGCTCTAGTGTTTCCCTCCCTGAAGATGTGACTAACTTTGAAGGCTATGAACCTGTCTAATAGTTCTTTGATCTGCCGCTGAAAATGGTTTAGTTTCCAGTTAGGGATGGAGCCCTTGCGAATTGCATTGGTTGTTATCATTGAGTCTCCCTCCAAGTGGATTTGACTAGTACCTAGTTCTCGACCTAGTTGAAGGCCAAACATGGCTGCTCTGAATTCTACCTCATTGTTTGTGCATTTTCAAGAGGAATGGATCTTTCTACTAAAACCTTACCTTCAGAGTCACGTGTAATGCACCTAGCCCCGCCTGGTCCTAGGTTACCATGAGCTACACCATCAAAGTTGATCTTTATCCAGCCTGAATCTGGAGCTTTCCAAATTGTCTCTACTCTCAATACTTTATTGGATTGAAGGGAGCTATTCTCATTCAGATTGGGAGGTTTGAGGCCTGGGAAGTTCTTGATCATACAATCATCCCAATTTGTGAATACTTTTTGCTTGCCTTCCTTGCACCAATCATCCTCATTGACCAGTTTAACTATTGCTCTTTCAATTTTATCCCACAATCTATCCTTGTTCAATTCTTTCCCTTGGAATATTCTCCTATTTCTTTCCTTCCACAATTCCCAAATTACTATGGATGGAGTGACTTGCCAAATACTACCAAACACTGCCTTGTTTCCTTTTTGCGGCCACATCTTGAACCATGTTGATAGATCTTCTAACATAGGGCTTTGGAGGTTTAGTTTGACTCTCACAGGATTCCAGCATTCAATTGCATATGGGCAAGACAACAGAAGGTGATTTTCTATCTCCTCATGCTCTTTGCATAGGCTACACCTTCCCAGGCCTTGGATTCCAAATTTGGCTAGTCTATCTTTTGTGAGAATTCTCTTTTGAATTGTCAGCCATGCAAAAACTCCAGCCTTGGGTAGCCATTTGTTCCCCCAAAATAGTTTGCATGGCCAATCTTTTCGGGCTATTGCTATTTCTTTAGCCTTGTATCCTAGTTTCACCTTGTAGGTACTAGTTGCGGATCCACACCACCTGATTTGGTCCTCTTCATTGGATGGAACAAAGAATATTTCCTTGAGGATCTTTGCCAAGGATTCTTTTTGGTCTTGTGGGGAATTGAGAGGTTGAAGATCATTCCAAATCCAACTTGAGACTCCTTGATTTGAGACCATTTTTCCATAATTGGCAACCTTGTTCCCCTAGAGTCTAATAGTCTCTTCTTTTATTTCCTCTAGTCCTTGTCTGTTGCCAATGGGTTCTTTTCCACACCATGAGTCTTTCCAGAAAGATGCACTTTTTCCATCTCAAACTTCCCAAGTGACATGGTTTGCTATTATATCTCTACATTCCATCATGAAATTCCATATTGTTGAGCCTCTTGGGGGGTTCAAAGTTGTAAGGATTCTTGTTGGATCATTTGAGTCCAAATATTTTCTTTTTATGATTCTAACCCATCTTTGGTTTCCTTTGGTGTGAATATCCCATACTAATATGGCTCCCACATGGCCTGATTCATGATGGGAAGTTGTCTTATCCCTACACCTCTAGCTTCTTTGGGCAAGCAAATCTTATCCCATGCCAAAAGGGGGAATTTGTTTTGCTCACTTGTGCCACTCTAAACGAATCTTTTGAAGATTTGTGTGAGAGCATCTTCTACTGCTTTGGGAAGTTTGAGGCATGACATTGAGTAAATTGGGATAGCTAATAACACTGATTTGACCATCAGGAGTCTTCTAGCTGATGAAAATCATTTTCCCTTCCAAGTGCTTAATTTATTCTTGCAACTGTTAATTAGGTTCTCCTAGTAGCAATTTTTTTGATGCCTACAAATAGGGGAATTCCTAGGTATCAACCAAGCAAAGAGGCAACTTTCAAATTTAAGATCCTTGCTATATCTCTTTGCAGGCTTGGCTGGGTGTTTAAGAAAAAGACTTCCAATTTTCCCTAATTGATGTCCTGACCCGATGCACTACAGTAGTTATTCAAAAAGTTTTTAATCACTCTTGCTTCCCTTCTGCTTGCTTCACCCATTAGGACCATGTCATCCACAAATTGTAGGTGGGTTGAGGGCTCCAAACCATTGGTTACATGGATTCTTTTCCATCTACCTACCTCTCTTAGCCTTTTGATTCCCCTTCCCAACACTTCTGACATAATTATGAACATAAATGGGGACAAGGGATCACCTTGTCTTAGCCCCCTAAGGAAGAAAAATATCCATTTGTTGTTCCATTTGCTAGGATCAAGAATTTCGGAGTTGAGATGCAACTTTGAACCTAGTTTACCTAGTTTACTCAGAACCCAAATTTCCTTAATACTTCCAGCAAAAAGCTCATGTCTACTATGCCATAGGCTTTGAGGATGTCTAGCTTTAGAATCGTACAGGCCTCTTTGTTTTTCTTGGCTGTGTGAATTGTTTCACGAGCTATGATGATTCCTTCTACTATGGACTGACTTGGTACAAAACCACTTTGCTCCTCATATATGATCTCCTGCAACACTTTTTTGAGCCTATTGGCAAATTATCTTTGTAACCACTTTGTACACCATATTGCATAGGGAAATTGGCCTGAAGTCACACGTTGTTTGTGGATCTTTCTTCTTGGGGATTAAAGCTAGAAGGGTGTGATTTATTGCCCCTAGCATTGTCATTTTTTTCCTGGATTCCTCCACTGTTGCACCAAGGTCTTTCTCTACAATATCCTAGAAGGTTTGAAAAAATCCAACTGGAAAACCATATGGGCTTGGGGCCTTATCCGGGTTCATTTGAAAGACTACTTCTTTTACTTCATCCAGGGCTATCTTTTGATAGAGGAGCTTGTTTTGTTTCTCTGTTATGATGGAGGGGATTGCAGCCAACAAGTTGTCCATGTTGGCCCTACTTACCTAACTTTCCTTGTTTAGCAGGGTTTCAAAGAAATTATCTTCCTCTTTAGTGACTTTTTCAGTTGATTGAGTTGTTTCTCCATTGGCTTTTTTGATTTTTGCAATCCTCTTTTTGTTACTATTGGCTATGGTTGATTTGTGGAAGAAATTTGTGTTCCTATCCCCTTCTTTCAGCCATATTTCTCTTGATTTTTGACGCCAATAACACTCCTCTTGTTTGAGGATTTTTGCCAATTCATCTTTTAGGATCTTTTCATTCTCAAAATCAATTGCATCCATTACCCTGTCTATTACATGCTCATTCAGGGCTCAAATTTCTTGTTCAATTATTTCTTTCTCCTAGAAAATATTCTTGAAGTGAGTCTTATTCCACTCCTTCAACTTAATTTTTATGTAGCCCAAATTTTTGTTTAACTTGTAAAGCTTTGTTTTGTCATTGAAGCTCACTTCATTCCACCAAGTGCTTATTAAATCTAGCAACTGATTGTCCCTTAACCACATGTATTCGGATTTGAATGGGAAACCTTTGGGAGGATCATTTTGGCCAAAAAACAGATGGATTGGGAAGTGGTTTGAGCCTGTGAATGGGAGAATTTGGGCTACATGGGTTCCTTCCAAATCTCCCCAGTCGCCCCAAAGGAGAAATCTGTCTAACCTTTCTGCAATGCTGGTGAATCCCTTTCTTCTATTAGACCAGGTGAATGTTCCATTTCTTGTTTGTATATCCAGTAGAAGGTTTTTATCAATGAATTCTTGGAAATCTCTTTGAATAGTCGTATTTCTCCTAATCCCCCCTCTTTTTCAATATTGCTTAGAGTAGCATTGAAGTCTCCTACTACAATTCCTTTCTCTGACCTTTTGCTTTCTATTTCCCCAGAGATTTTATCCCATAGCCTCTTTTTTCCTTCTGTTGGAACATGCCCATATACATTAATGGAGGTGAATGAGGTGTTTCTTCTTATGTCTTTGAGATTGACTACTTGCCAATTCTCAGCTTCTGACTCTATTTCACCTAACACTAAGAGGGGGTTCTAGAAGACCCCCAATCCCCCAGAAGCCCCTGAGGCCTCCTTGAGATGCCCTTTCCATTGTTTCCATCTTCCCAGTCTTTTTTCACCTTCCTCCTTATTCCATTTTGCTTCCTGCAACAACACTACATTTGCATTTGATTGGTCAATTTGGCGCTTGGCCATGCACCATTTGTCAGGGGCATTGACGCCCCTAACATTCCATGTTATGAGTCTCATTTTGTTGTGGGAAGGATACTCTTCTTCCCCATCATCAGTTATTTTTTCCTTGAGGCGTTGCCAACAATCATCAACTTGGCTCTGTTTGACATCCTGCCCCTACTTGCCTTTTTCTTAATGTTGGGGGCTTTTAGTTTTGATTCAGATTGCTCTAGCTGCCTGATTTCCAGTAATTCTCCTTCCTCTACCTCCTCCCATAGCTCACCCTCACCATTTGAGAGTTGATCATTGTCATCTTCATCTGTTTGCGGTAGATCCTCTCCTTCCTCAATTAGGGGGGCATCCATGGTTACTCCCAGATTTTGTGAATTCTCCTGTGGCACAATTTCAGGGGGCTGGAGGATCTTGTTACCTCTTGCTCCTCCATCAGATAGCTCCATTAATTGGATTTGGATGTCCCTCTGGAGAATTTGTGTGTCATCCATGAGGGCAATGAGGGCTTGCTCAACTTGTAGGTTGCCATTTGTTAGAATTCCAATTTCCTGAGAGAGGGAAGTAAGAGGTTCCCTGGAGGGACCACCAGTGACTCCCATGGCTGGCATGCCATTCCCCTCTTTTGGCCTATCTTCTGGGTTTGTATCTTGTGAGAGCACAACCTCTGGCTCAACTTGCTCATTGTTGTTTGTGTTGACATTTGAAGCCCTATTTGAGGTGCTCTCTTGGAGTGATTTTCTAAAGAGGAATTTTTTTGATCCTGATCCTTCCCAAATCTCAACCTCTTGCTGCCAACTTTCAAACTTGGTTAATATCTCAACAGTCTTATAGATCCCTACCCCTTCATCTACTTCTACCAAAACACAAGGTTCTAATCCTTCTTTTCCATTAATGAGGTCCTCATCCACTCCTATACACACTCCTAGGGCATCACCCAATCTTGTCATGGCTTCTATGTTCTAGAATTCCAAGGGCAGATCAACTAATTTGATCCAAGTTGGAATTTGGGTCAAACAGTAGTTCCATGGGTCAAAACTAGCTTGCTAGTTTATGCAGTGAAACCAATGACCATTCATAAATAGGGGGTCTCCTTCTAATATTTCCAATTTCAAATCTAGGTCTATACATTCTATCAGAAAAAAGGAATTCGGTAGGGGAGTGATGCTTACCCAGTCTGTGAACTTGCTCACCCACGAGGCTTTAATCTCATCACTTGGACAAACTAGACCAGTCCACTTCGCAAATAGGGCTCGCTCTGATAGCCTGGCAACTCTTTTTTTTTTATCAGCTTTGAAGGCATTTGATATAATTTGTGCCCTCTGGGATGCTGTTTCTCTTCTCCATTTGCTTTGAAATGAAAATTTCTTCTGTTTATTTTCCTTCTGAGTAAATCACGATCTCTTTTATTCATCCTTCTTCCGAACTCATACTCCTCCCCAAGCTGTTGGTTCACATTGGCATTGCCTTCATGCCTGGGGTTGACTAGGCCTTTTTCTCGCCATACTTTGCTGGTTAGATTTTGAACACCTCCTCCCCTATTGTGCCAATTGGGGTCTGATTGTCCACCATTGCGATCCCTTTCCCGAAACCACCCATGTCTACACCCTTGTGCTTCGTGTCTCTGGTTGTTTCGACTGCAAGTTGTTGGCCTTTGTGCAAGCTTCGAAGACCTACCAACGCTTGTTGCTTGCTGGGGGTTGTTCTGGATTCCAATTTGTTCTTCGCTTTTCTGGTTTTGTCTGTAGAGCAGATGGCATTTGTCCACCCAAGCACCATTTTCAAAGACCCATTGTGGGATGTGGCCTGGTCTTTGTTGGTTTGCTGCAACATTTGCCTCTCTGTTTGGATCAACGCCTTCATCCGTCACTAAGTCCCCCCAGCGAGTTCGTTGGTCCTCTGCAAATTTTCGCGCCAGCTCATCGTCACACGCCATCCCCCAAATGTATACCAAAATTTAAGCAATATTAAGGTTTGGGCCTTAGTTGTTGGCACTATAGGTAAGAAGCCCCACCAGTTCACCAAGGAGTCTCCCCTTAATACCAGGGTAAACAAACTCAATTGTTGATGCGATAGAGAGCAACCTCACAAGATTTGAACCTTGATTGTTGGCTCTACATGCAAGAAGCTCCACCATTTCACCGAAGGGTCGCCCCTAACAAAAAATCAAAGTATTAGTGACAAGTATAAAATTTTAGAACATTTTAGAAAATAGAGATATTAGAAATATAAAATTATTTTAAATTATTTTATATGGAAAACATTTAAAAAAGATATATTAGAAATATATTAAAAATTTAGAAGTATTTTAAATATTAGCAATAAATTAAAATTTAAAAAGTATTTAATCTTTTTTAATACTAATTTATTATATTCAATTAATAGTAATTTTTTTGAAATATTTTAACCATGTCTATTTTTTTTATATCTGATTAAATAAACTAATTATAAATAATTATATTTACCATAAATTTAGAAAAGAACATATGTCATTGAAAAATAGTCTAAAAAGTAAAGTTCATGCGAACAACAGCTTTGCAGAGAAGCAATTTTAATCTGTGGCAAACTGTTGGCAACAAACTAGAACAAATCCATGATATATACATTCAATGAAATGCGATCCTCTGACTCAAATAACTTTAAAATCCTGACAGTGCATTAGCTAAATTAAAAATCCTGTATACCCAACATATAACACACAGACAAACCTTCGACCAAAAGTCATACGAAACATCAAAATAGACCAACATAAAATCATGGCAAACAGGGCTCTCAAAGTGATTCAAACTTTATAAGAATCAAAATTCTTAACAAATTAAGACAATTTTAACAGTGAACAATATTACTAATATCCAAGCCATAATCTATTGCCTCATGATTCCCAAATCACCAGGCAATAGAAAATTTTAAATGTGAAAAGATTCGTGGATGGATATCATGAGAGAATCTGAACAGCTATGTAGCTAATAAACATTATGTTTGTTAATCGAAAATCCTCTTCTTCTTGTTACTTTGCAAATTGGAATATCAATTTCCTGTCAGATACGATCTGAAATTTTGATTGAGAAACAGTATTGATTCTTCTGACCATGCCTGCAGAGCCAATGGTTCCCAAAGCAGCAAGTGCCTAAACTCCAACAAATGCTCTCTTAAACATGAAATAAATATGAGAAAATAGTGAATTTGATAACACAAATCTTGCTCCAACTGATTAAGTTCCAAACGCCAACAGTTTAAACTTTGATCTGCATCTTCATCTATGACTACCCGTTTATCTTCAGCAATCAAGCAACGCTTTTGCCTTAATCTCCAAATTCATAGTTATCGTCTTCATTTCTACCCCACATTTTTCTTTTGGAACACTTGTGACTCTTTGAAAGGAAACCGATCATCCCCTGAATAATTCTTCATCCACTGTACCAGTCCATTCCCACAGGTTTTAGATTTTTGCTTATTGAATTTTCAACAGTATTTCAGTTTCAAAGGAGAAATCAATGTCAAAAGGAAACAAAGAAATTATATTAATTTCCATGAGCAACGGAAGTAGACCAAAGAGACTAAAAAGTGAATGCAATTACTCTAGACAAGTACTCAGATTTAAAAAGCCTAAGGGCTGATGAAGTGACCAAAACAAACAATAAAAACAAAGGTATATAAAACACAAGGAAGTAAACCCAAGGAGGGTAAGCAAATATAAGAAAAATTGTAAAAACTCAAGGAGAAATCGCCTTATGGATAGATGAAGAAGAAAAAGACTAGCTGAAGAGTCAAAGTCAGGGCTGGAAACAAGAGCTGTCATTTGTTTCTATTAATGCTCAGAGAAGAAGAGTAACTAAATGCTAGCATCATCATCCATGACAGGACCAATGCAGGATCTGATACTATCCTGATTGTAGCAATATTCCTAAACAAAAGAATTTAAATTTTCAAAATTAGAATACTAACAAACTCATTGAAGAATAAGAGAAAACTGTCTAGTACTTACCTTAGGAAACATGATTATCATCCTCACTAGCACCAAACAAAAGAATTATAAAGTTCAAAATGGTGATGATGATGTAGAAAATATAGAACCTAACAAGGAGATATCTTCCCAGGATCAAAAGCCCAGAAGTATGCAATGGTAATGTGGGCAAAAGTTAGTGGGAATGTTCATAAAGACACTGAAATTCATAAATTTAATGGAGTAGACCATCGACAGAATGCAACCTTGCCATCCAGGGAAATGGCCGAAGCAATCAAGGCACTGTCAAGAAGAATTATTTCAGAGTGCTCTGTTGTGTTATGAAATTTCTCCAAAATTTCTTTCCCTTAAACTACTAGGAAATATTCTTAAGAAATGGAATCAAAATTTAACCTTCAATGAGAGGATGTTAACGGATATAAGTGTCCTAAAGATCTTGAAGCCAGTTGTTGGTTAAGCCTTAACATTGGTTCACTTACTCACTCAACTTCACTTAGCAGCAAACAGATTTGTAGCTTAACTCTGTGGAAGTGGCTATAAAGTATACCTTAGAATCAGATCAATTTGCATTTGAGCTCTGTGAACAATGGATTGAATTATTTGAAACAAATGAATTGAAAAAAGGTAGGCAATAAGCTTATCTTCCTCAAAGCTCTTTTATGACCCATCCTGTCCCAAATTTTGCACCTTTAGATGTTAAATCTACCTCCTGAAATGGGCAATTGTAAAAGCCATTGTTGCAGTTATTTCTTTCAAAATGCTGAAATGATAAACAATGTTTATATTTTTATTATGAAATAACAAGTACCATTATTATAAAGTGCTTTTCTATTTAAAGAAAGACGGTTGTCAAGCAAAATTATTCTTATAAGACCTTTTACATAAGCCATGTTATTACCTATTATGCAACAATTTATCCCCATGAGCTTTTAAAAAAGACAGCTAGTATATCTATTTCTTAAGGGCATGTTTTCTTCAGGGCTCACTATTTTAAATGGTCGAGCATCTTGTTGGTATTTTCTAAGGATTCTCATAACAAGAGATTTACAATGGAATCCTTTGATATTCATCCATTTATAGTTGGTCATTTGATTTCCATAGTTTCATCAAGTTTCAAAACATGGGAACACGGGGACAAGTTTCTAGGTCGAAGGGACCAAGGACCTTAATTTAAGAATGATGTGTATAAATACAATTAAAAATACCATCATAGATCACACACAACAGTCTACAAGGCCACACTGTCAAGCGATTGAATATGCAATGCAGTAAAATCAATTTCGAGTGTATAGGGTTTAAATTCAAAGAATGTAATTCTCTAAATAAACTATGAGCTTTTGTACAAATGAGATACTCAACAATATTTACATTAATCAATATTTACCGTATTCAAAGATCTATCCAATTGCTTTAATTAAGAAATTGTGAACCGTGGTCCAAGTGGCTTTGCTCCAATATCTTTCTTATTTGAAAACCGGAAAAATGAATTATTTGTAAAAGAGCTTACTCAACAATGCTCTGAAATCAAGAATTTATATGCTAGATAGATGGTATACATGGTAGCTACGCAATTAATTGCCTATCTTCAGAAGGCAATAACATTTTATATATATGCAAATTTAAATTGGTACGATACATTCCAGAAGCACGCCATTAGAATAATGCATGTTCTAAAATTTTGAAATCGTTAACTATGAAGTATTGGGGGACCTTTAGAAGCATACAACTTCTGTCTAAGAAAATGATTCTTTAAAAGGGCAAGTAACTCTGAGGAATAGAATTTTTTCACCTATCTACCAGACAGCTGAAATGACAAATTCTGTGCTTGTAAATAATTTGATGAGAATGCTTAAGTTTGCATTAAGCCCAACCTTTTGCTGGACAACATATAAAGCATTCCATGTTACTAGCAAACAATCACAATGGAACACACATATATAAATTCAGTAACTCCCTCAAAAATCATTTAGCAACAATGTTCTCATGGGTATAAGAGGGTACTCTTGCACAACTAGCCGTGTTGAACAACATTGCACAAGCTGAATGACATCAGCATGCCATAGCATTTAGTTTTGTACATGGGCACAAAATTTGTGAGTGTCAAATGAGGATGCCTCAGATCCTTTACATAGCATTTATTTTTCTAAATGGGCACAAAATTTCTCATACAAGCTACAAATACATGCAAAATATATGTCCTCGGCAATAGGATTTTCTTCCCTTTGTATACCAACGATCTTCTATACTCGTTCCTATCATAGACTAACTGGGTTTCTCTCGTTCAATGTCTCTTGTCTGATGACCTTTTACTTCACATCCTTAACTATTAGGCACTCTGATTCCTCTAGACATCTGCCTTTAGTCATTTTATTGTGGCCTCATACCATATTTTATATGAAACGCAATTAATGAGTAAATACAATATCTGAATTGTCAATATATATCCAAGAACTATCAAGCATGCTTCCTATGGATATCCACTACCTACAACTAAACTCTTTTTCATGCAAGAAAATGAATAGTAGATACAAAATGCCAAAGCTAGTTAGAGTAAGATTCAGTAAGAAAACAAATCAATTTACTTTATGCCTATACTGAAGAATACAAATTTGCCAATGGATTAAGTAGTCTCAAGAGAGTATGGATGTTAACATAAGTCCTACTATTGGTTCATCAAAGTTGACTTTGATGCATAAGGTAACCACAATAAGTTTATGGTTAAGCTGGCCTAAAAAGGGACTGGTTTATGTAGTAAAATCAGGCTCTGGCTGCAATAAATGAGAAGAACTTAAGATCTTCAGGAGTCTACTGATTACCTTAAATCTTTTATCATTTTGATCGTACTACCATTTATTCAAATCCAATATATTATCTTTACAAGCAGCATCATACGTTACTACAGAAGATATGACAAAGGGATTTGCTAGGAAAATATTTGTTAGATGATCAAACAATCAGGCAGTTAATTTTGATGCACAAGCAAGGACATTTCCAGTGATAATTTCAGGCCTTACGTATTCATGTGGATGCAATTGAGACAGGTCAAAAGGAACTTAAATTTCTCAGGTTTGATTTATTCAACCACAACCTGCTTTTGTAGCTCATAGCCTGTAGAAACAAAGTAATTTGACAAACCAAAGTATACAAAAAGGGGAATCACTGAAAGCAAGGGAAAAAAAGTGCTAGTTTATGGTTATCAATTGCTATGCCAAAATCTTGTTCAAGCCTGTTACACCATTTGAGAATTGCTTGAAATTGTTTTTATAACTGTTTTCATATAAAATTAAGAAGACTAATGACAAAGTATGCCACAATACAAAGTCCAGATGAACAACATATGAAAGCAGTCCGATTACCAGTGATGTTTGTGTTTCTAGGAACATCCACAACTAGTGCAGGACCTGTATCAAACCGGGAAATAATAAGTATCTTTCAGTAAATTGTCTCTAGAGTAAAAATGAAGATAAGAACAAAACAAGAAACAAAAAATGGTAGAGTCTATCTTTATTCTCTCAAAAAGACATGTTAATATATAGTTATTGCTTTCATGGTTGAAACAAGACGAGTAAAATAAAGATAATTCATCGTTAAATGACAAAGAGCATTAACATTACAGGCAAAAGAAAGTATGGATAACTTAGCTCCAAGAAAATTTTAAAATGACAAAAGATTTTACTAGAATCTAAATATGTTGAATATTTCTAGGGTGACCATTCTGTTAATGATATTGCAGCTTCAGTCGTTCCTTCCAGCTCTGTCCTATTGAAGGAAGCATAAATTAAATGATAGCTTGTTGGCTATTTAATTTATTGTTTTATATTTATGAGGAGGCGCGAATGTCTTCTGGCCGACCTTCTTTATGACTTGTATTAAATATTTATCATTGTATTATGGCCGACTTCATTCTAGAAGATAATTGTCTTATCTTGGCCGACTTGTTGCTTGCCTTATTCAAATTGTAATTTATGTTTGAGGCCGACATTGTGAGATCTCTTATAGCCATGTATTTATAGAAGGTCAGTTCACTCCTTTGTGAGATAAGACACAATGCAAAGCATCATCAAGTTAGTTCTCTTTATGCAAGTGCGAATACATTATACAGGGCGAACATATGCAGTGCGAATATATCACACAGTGCGAACATCATACAGTGTGGAGATCATACAGAGTGAAGATTACATAGTGCGAAGTATTATGCAAGTGCGAATTCCTTTATAGCAGGTTGTGAACCATTAGAGATTGCGAATACTGCCAGGTGTGATCTGTATTCAGTCAATTACGGATATTGCCAGGTGCGAATTTCCAGGTTGTTATCTGTTATTGCATATTGCCAGGTGCTGCATATTGGTCTTGTGTTAGACCTCATTGTAAAGTGAATTGTTGTCACTGATATTATAAATCTAAGAGAGATCTTTGTTGCTGGGTTTTTCTCCCTCAAGAGGAGGGTTTTCCCAGGGTATCTACTGTGTTATTGTTTCTGATTTTAAATTATTTTCTGTGCATTTAATCTATTCACTTAAAATCAACATGGTATCAGAGTAGGTTTAAGGAGATCTTGATCAGATTAAATTTAGTATCGAAAGTCTTCTCATCGTATCAGTTTAGTTGCATGATTCTTTGATCACCAGAGATGGAAACCACTTGCAATCTACTTAGGTCTTCGAGCAAGGAGCATCCTCAGGGAAGAAGCCATTTGAGCGATTTATTGTGGTGGAGCCACTAGCTCACGCCTTAGGCATCTCTCACCTTATATCGCTTAGAGCTCAAGGAAAGCTAGAAGTCACAGGAAAACGTGAAGGAAGTTTAGATGTGTCATCTATCATGATAAGCCTAATGGTCGTAATTTCTTTCAGCTTGCGTGCCTAGCGTGCATTCGCTGTAAAGTGTTTTTTTGATGTCCGTGGAGTTTCAATCATTTCTTTCAGGACTTCTAAACTTAGAATGCAGAGGCATTAAAGATATTGTTCCGTAGTCAAGCATTTAAGCTAGTACCAGCTGCATGATGAACTCTGGGAAGTCACTGCGGCATGTCTAGTGAAGATTGGCTACTGGTACATTCGTGTCATGGGGTGACTTGGAAAATATGAGTTGGATCTTCAAGAGATGTTTTTACCTTAAGAGAAGGTGAAATTCAAATGACTTAGAGATTATTTCTATTTATGTTGTGGGAGCCTTAAACATATATCATTGAGCAAAGATGATGAAACAAAATTAACAACAAGATAAGTATTTGTTTTTCTTTTGTTGTTTATATTTTTTTTTATGTGAAACTCAGTCTGCTGAGTTGTGCAGATCTGATAAAGTGTATGAGTGATGATCTTATCCATCTCTACATCTATTTCATAATCTGGTGGATTGCAGCTGGAAATGAAGTGTATCATAAATTTGAACGGTCAAAGACCATGTTCAAATTTAACCTTGCAAAGGGCCTGTGTTCAAACCGTGAAGGTTGCGTGCCGATCTGTGCTCAAGAGTAGCATATCTTGCATCTGTCAGAATATTTAAAGAGATAAGTAATCTTTGCTTATTAAGTTATATTTATTATTTGGATCTCATTGGCTTCCCTTGTTCATGTATTCGATATAATTGAAGCGCATGCGAAGGAGATACTCATTGAGATTTAGAAGAGCCCCTATATCGGGCATATCTCTTAATTCCAATTTTATGCAATCTGGAGTTTTTCAGTCCTTGCTCAAAACGGTGTTGCTTATGGTCATTTTGTGTGAGGAGATTATGAGCCTTCTAGAGAACACCTCTTTTACATCTGGCTGCGAGTGAAGTCTGGAGATGTGTGGAGAGCCGTCATTGCATAATAAGGCTGCAGTCTCTATTCTTTACCAGTGCTATGCAATTAAGAGATAAGCATTCTTTACCTTATACCTTTTAAATTTGGGGTAAAACTCAGTCTGTTGAGTGTAGATCTGACTCAGTTATTTGAATCTTATTTTGTGTTGTTTGGTCATCGAGTTTATGTAGTTTAGATGATGATGCAACAAAATGTTCTAGTCCCGTGAAGATTTCAACTCCAAAGCTGTGTGATCAGTTGCAATCGAAGTCGAGTCTGCATTGAGAGCAGTAGTGATCGACGCCACTGTAAAGGGCGGAGAGAGCAGATATTGTGATCGTTGATATCGATCCCTTAGTTTCTGTGTACAGAATTCTGACTTCTTTGAGATAAGTACTGCATGGTTAATGTTCATGAATTGATGTATAGTTCTTAATTCATGCTATAACATTGAGAGAGTAAATCATGCATGCTTCTAGGCTTCTAGCAGTGGTAGTTCTCTTCGAAATAGTTGAGTTATATGAACTATTAGTAATCTCTTCTTAATATGCATTAGGATGGATCAAGAGATTGCTTTCAAGAGAAAAGCGTGAAGTCACAACTTACAACCATAGGATTGAGTACTTGATGGCTAGATGGAGTTCACTTCCAAAAGTCTTCTTTGCAATCTATGAAGCAGGGATCAAGAGGGAGTTTTGTAACTCATTGAGAAGAAGTGAAGATTACTGTATTGCACAACTGCTGAGATCAGAATTGCTCAAGGCTGTCATCTAGATTTGTCATTGGTAGCTCCACAAACCTATTCATAATAGTGAGACCTGGAATGAGGTCAAGGAGGACTATCCTGAACTCTCTACAGTACCAGAGGTGTGCACTGGAAAACATTTATCTAAGTCAAAGTGTTGCAGGAAATCTTGGGCGAAGAGGTCAGAAGGTTGATGCAAGTGCTTGAAGATTCAGAGGGAGCTTGCTGAGCCTGAAGAAGATGGTAATCTTGTTTGACAAAGCATGTCGAGATACTTGCATAGTTGGATATGGTTAGGGATAGCTACTGGTTGGATGCGCTATATGATATCCCTTATGTAGCGAGGGAAGCAATCACTCTAGCCAACGTGGAATAGCGGTGACCAATACGGCTTGTGTGGCGGCTTCGAGAAGCGGCGTGGCTTAAGTAAGCTCCTTGTAAGTTGTTTGAGACGATCAATGGAGCCTACCCTATCATTCCGCTGTGATGTCGAGTTGTGTGAGAAGCTTTACATCAATCCCACATGTTTCGAATCCCAAAGCATGTTGAGATCAAAGTACCACTAAATTAAGAATGAATAACTGTGAGAGAGAACATATACAGGTTGAATTTTATTAGCGATGAAGGCGGGCGACAAATATTCTGCAAACTCTCGCCAGGATAAAGTTTGTGTACTTCCAAGATAAGCTTGGTATGGTGGAAAATCCAGCCTTGACTGAGTAAGAGTCTCAGTATCAGTGAGCCTTGTTAATGCATTTTCTTCTGAGATGGAAGAATTTGAGGTGCAAGCCCTTGTTAATGCATTTTCTTCTGAGATGGAAAATTTTTGAGGTGCAAGCCCTTGTTAATGCATTTTCTTTTGAGACGAAAGAACTTGAGGTGAAAGCCCTTGTTTCCACCCTCTGAGCTGAGTCATGGTGGGTGTCATGTGTGAGACTCCATGACATGTGTTGTACTTGTGTTTCACCCTCTGAGAGAGTCATGGTGAAAGTCACGTTGAGGTGACAACATCACGCAAGTGATGAACACTTGTACGCTAATGCATTTTCTTCTGAGACAGAAGAATTTGAGGTGTAAGCCCTTGTTTCCACCCTTTGAGCTGAGTCATGGTGGATGTCATGTGTGTGACTCCATGACAACATCACATGAGAGAGTCCATGATGATTTTCTTGTACTTGTGTTTCACCCTCTGGGAGAGCCTTGGTGAAAGTCACGTTGAGGTGACAACATCACGCAAGTGATGAACACTTGTACTTACCATTTGATGGTTGATATCGAGACGATATCTAATATCACGATGAGGTGATATTCTTCTCTTTATATCTGATTGCAGGCAATGATGGCTGATGGACCTCATATTGAGATGATTCATATTGTGCAGCTGGAAGTTCTCTCCCTAGCTGAGAGGGAGTGTTAATAATATTGCAGCTTCAGTCATTCCTTCCAGCTCTGTCCTATTAAAGGAAGCATAAATTAAATGATAGCTTGTTGGCTATTTAATTTATTGTTTTATATTTATGAGGAGGCGCGAATGTCTTTTGGCCGACCTTCTTTATGACTTGTATTAAATATTTATCATTATATTATGGCCGACTTCATTCTAGAAGATAATTGTCTTATCTTGGCCGACTTGTTGCTCAAGTGCCTTATTCAAATTGCAATTTATGTTTGAGGCCAACATTATGAGATCTCTTATAGCCATGTATTTATAGAAGGTCAGTTCACTCCTTTGTGAGATAAGACACAATGCGAAGCATCATCAAGTTAGTTCTCTTTATGCAAGTGCGAATACATTATATAGGGTGAACATATGCAGTGCGAATATATCACACAGTGCGAACATCATACAGTGTGGAGATCGTACAGAGTGAAGATTACACAGTGCGAAGTATTATTCAAGTGCGAATTCCTTTATAGCAGGTTGTGAACCATTAGAGATTGCGAATATTGCCAGGTGCAATATGTATTCAGTCAATTACGGATACTAGGTGCGAATTGCCAAGTTGTTATCTGTTGTTGCATATTGCCAGGTGCTGCATATTGGTCTTGTGTTAGACCTCATTGTAAAGTGAATTGTTGTTACTGATATTATAAATATAAGAGAGATCTTTGTTGCTGGGTTTTTCTCCCTCAAGAGGAGGGTTTTCCTAGGGTATCTGCTGTGTTATTGTTTCTGATTTTAAATTATTTTCTGTGCATTTAATCTGTTCACTTAAAATCAACACATTCTCCAATGCACCAAGAAGATAAGATATGAAAATGAACAATATTTCATAATTATTACTCATGGGAGGGTTAGAGCCTCTCAATGTTTCTGTATAGCTATAAATGATGGTAAATTTCTCTTATAAACACGCACTTCTTTTCAGTTGACTTAGTATTTGTCTCAGAGATTGGCAACCTTGATTTTCATTCTTGTTTTTGGAATATTTGGTTCCTAAACAAAGCATATGTCTGAACTTAAGACTTCTTAAAATAACTTGTTACCAACTGTTTAAGCTAAAGGCATTTAGAAGATTAATGATTGATGAAAGGCATGCTTCTATGAATGCCCCATGCTGTAAGCCTGTAAGGAGATGCGTGACAAATAACCCAAGTTAGATACATATAGCTGAAAGCCCGTATTTTTCTGCTTATACTATTAAGAAAAGTACCTGAGTTAGATACATATAACTGAAGGCCCATATTTTTCCGCTTATACTGTCAGGAAAAGTCACACAAGACAAAGTAATGAGCAACATGGACATACAAAAGCAATTTCATACGAAAGCAAAGATCAAACCAAAAGGATTAGATTCAATTTAGTATTTTTTTTGAGCAACATCTGCTTTATAGCATTACCCAAGGTCACGTCTCACTCATTTAAACTCATTTTTTAACCAAAGATCTGCAAGGCATGTTGAATTTCAGTTTTTGGAATATATGAAAATCACAAAACAATGTCCAGTGTATAGTTAGTATTACTCTTCTATGTTTGGACAGCTCAACAGGAAAGGATGTTGAAACCCTGGTTTAAACAGCTAAGCAAAGACTATTCACAAGAAATTCAGATTATCATGCGCTTCAACTCGAGATGACGGGCTTTATATATTGTTTCTCCTGTACCTTCCAAATTCAGCATTTAGTAAAACTAAAAATGATCTTGATTTTCTTCATCTTTCCTCAAGAAGAATATATGCTCTTATTGTTGAGTACCCAAAAGAAGTCCTATTATATACAGCCATACATCTTCTTGCCTAGAACTTTTTGTTGAAGGATGTAATATCAGGGAACATATACGCTGCATACTCTTGCTGCCAAATTAAAGTATCCATATAACTGATAATGAGTATAAGAAGATAGACAAGGCTCATTGATCCATATCCCAAAGAGTAATTGGGGAACAATGCTCTAAACTATGTGAATATAAATGTGTATTTTATAAAACAAAAAAATTGATTACATCAAAGACAGTTATGGAATGGTTGGGTTTTGTAACTACGGAACAGTTGGGCTTCTTGTAAATGTGATTGATGGTTTGTCTCCTAGGTACATGTTGTGCTTGCAAGTATGCTAGAATAGCATGAGCCTTGGAAGTAAAGTCTAACATGATTTGACATAGCGCTTAAGTTAAAAATTATCGCAGCTTGGTCATAAGCCATGGCAACTTCTTCTCCAGAGTTAAATGTTCCAAGCCACAATTTTGGTGATCTGCATACCTCAGCAATATGGCGATAAGATTTACAAACTGAAGAGTCATCATCAATAACCAATGCATCCAAGAACAGTTTTTTTCTGAATTCAGAAGCAGTCTTTGGTCTTTTCTTGAAACCCAATATTTTTTAGTCTTTTCCATTTGAATCATGAAGTAAGGCCTCTTCGAGTTTTCTCTTGTGTGCTTCCTAGTACACAGCATAGCCAAATGAAATATCTTTTAATACCTTTTACTGAACCCTGTTCCTGACTAAAACAGGCCTGGCAATATTTAAATTTGATAGGGGTGGATGGATAAAGATCAACACTAATAAGCAAATATAAACTCAGCAATTCATGAATAAACACACACACAAATAAAATACGAATTGCTCCTCAAAATATTTGTATTTAATTGCTTGTTCAAAAATGGTTTACATCTGCTTCTTATATAGAGGACTTTAAATACATTTAGAATAATCTAGAATATAGGCTGACATATTATTTTACCTTGGCCGACATAAAATAAGTTTCTAGAATTTACCTAACCCTAAACTTCTAGAATTTATCCAACCCTAACTGACATAAAAATAACTTCTAAAATTTTACCAAATTTTACTTTATTCTTAATCTCTAGTCCAGCTGGAACCTCTAGAAATTTCTAGTTTAATTAATATTTTTACATCTTATTTGAGGGAGAAATTACATTTCCCAACACTCCCCCCTAATTTTGACCTCAAATGCTGCTGCATAAATTTCCTTGCTCTTGACTGTTGTCTTTGCAAATTCTTTTCGTTGCTTGATATCTTCATGCCTGATGATGCCTTTGTCTTTGTCCAAGTCTTCAAACTTCAAACCATCTCTACGATCTGCAGATCTCTTTCCTCAACTCTTTTCAACTCTCACCCACTGCTGCGACAGTCATTCAAACTTCAAATTTTCATAACTTCAAACTAGAAGTCTTCTTCTCTGCAAACTCACTATCTGTAACTTTCCACCTTCTTTGATTTCTTGTCTTTCCATGATTGCTATCATCTTCAAAATTTTTATCAATTATGCCTTTTGAAAACCTTGCTTGAATGCCATCAAATTTCACTTGCGAACTTTTATACTTAAACAAGTTCTTGATCATACCTGTAATTTTCTGCCAACTCGATCTGTAAACCCATCCACAATCTATTTTCATGCAACCTGCCATAGAATCCTTCTTACATTCTCTGTTCCAACATGTCTTTTCAGAATGACTCTTCAAACCACAAATACTACAAGGATGTAAGTCCCAACATCTATCCTTCGTATGTCCTTTCCTGTTACAATGACAACATTGCACACATTCCATTTCTTTAACAAATTTAGTTATACCTGTATTATTTCCTTTCCTTGTCACATATCCAAGACCTTCATGTTTGGCCTCATTATTGTCTTAATTGGTTCTCTCATCTCTTGATCATGCCTTCCTAAATTTTTACCTTTATATCCCATTCTTTCCATGATCTTTAAACCAACATTTTTTTCATTCTCATTACATCTAACAACATTATCATTTTGACAGTTTTTATCACAAATTTCTTCAGCAAAAACACATTTATCAATGCACGAATTCAAATCCTCTGTACTACAAGAAACATCATGAACCAATTTTGACTTCAGACATTCATTGTTTGCAATAAATGATTGATTTAGCTGATTATTTTCTTCTTTCAACAAACAATTCTCCTATTCTAGTTTCTTCATCTTTTCTTCTAAATCATCAACCAACTTCATTCTTTTTTCCAATTCCTTATTCCTTGTATTAATCTATTCCTTATTCCTTCACCTGCAAATTATTTATTTGTTCCACAAACTTTAACCTATCCTCTATCTCTTCAATTGCCTCTGTATAATCACTAATTTCATTTAAAAGATTACATTTTTCTGCCTCCATTTCTTTCCTTAATTTTTCCAATTCTTTTTCTAAAAAATCCTTTTCACATTTTAAACTTGTATTTTCTTTTGTCACCTTTATTAATTCTTCTTATAAATCTTTTGTTTTCTCTTTCTTTACTCTATCAGCTTTTCCCATTGAATCAAACAAATAAACTTACCTCAATTTTTTCTTCTAGAACTTCCCGTGCCTTCCAATATCTTCTTTGATTTCTTTGTTAACCAACTTTGTCACTGCAATTTCTACACAAATTCTAGATAACTTCTTTCTTGCCAACTTCTAAGGACTGCGGCCTCATGTCAGTCTCTAATAACTCTGCATTTCATTGGATACCCTTGTTGTAATCTTTCTTCAAACTTCACAAATCATCACTTCCAACAAATTTTTGATACATGTTATCTCACAATTCTTTTTCTGTAAACATAACTTATGTAATCTAAAAATTTCAACAAAAATGTACCAAACCCTAACTAGGGCAACACAGATTTACTATGATAATCCTTTCTATAATGAAAAAAATCTTTCATAAATTCTCATGCCAATGCTCATACCAATCTTTAGCAACACTGTAGGCTTCACTTTGCTGGCTTAATTCAAATTTCTACAACTTCCTTTTAACAAATTCTTAGAACAAAATAACTCTTTAAAACACATACAATTTACCTTATGGCTAGTGAATTTTCTTCTATATAATTTTTTTATATTGATCTCCTTCAGACTTAAATCTACAAATTTAAATAGACTCTACCTTGCTTATTAGCTTTTGTTTATCATTTGAGCTCCCTATCATACCTTGTCATAGTTTCCTTGATCCATCATATCATGGTGTACTTTGACTAGTAAACATAGGGGCATATCTTGATCTTTTCTTTGTTGTTGTCTTCCTAGTTGTCCTGTGTAGTACCCACCAAGATCCTTGCGGTCTTGTGTTATGTTGGGGCATCCTTTGTGCTTGTGGTTATCCCAATACCTGACTCAACCAAAGTCATCACGACTTTGGGGTGTTGGGATATCCTTTTTGTCTGTTGTGTTTATTTTATGCATTCAACACTAATTTTCCTTGGTTTTCATGGGTATGTGCAGGATCATGGTATGCCAAACAAGCCCTTAAGTGGCAATGAAAATTCAGAACAATTAGAGTTAGGCAACTTGAAGTAAAAATTTGAATAAGTTATCTATATTATTTCAAAAACATGTAAGAATAGATTCTGTGAGAAATTGAATGTAGTTTCTAAACTACTAGGTTTATTTTTTTAAAAACAAAATCTATTTGGTGAAAATTTAAAATTTCAATGCAGTATTACTTAAATTTCAGGAAAAAATTAAAGAAGTAGGTGTGCAATGCGACCACCTAACCATAATAAAATGATAATATTTTTTATGAGATTTTAGATGTAAGTAGAGGACT
>VDFB02274714.1:8658124-8704766 GCA_007258455.2 Sequoia sempervirens
AAAACCAATCCAAGGCCATATCTTTCAATGATCTAGAAAAGAGTTTCACTATGAGTGAATCTTCAAAAATAAAGTCTCTACACAAGGTAGTAAAAACTAACAAATGGTTATTAGGATATTTTTACCATTGTACTTTCCAAAGTGAGGTATTTCAATGTTTTGTAGTATAGGTGTATTTAAAATAGTGAACATTAATGAACTATGTGTAAGGTATTTTGGATGTTTACTATTGGTTTGATTTTGGTTTAAGTTTGAAATTTGTTGTTGTAATAATCTCATGCTTTCAATAAAAAAGTTGATTTATCACAAAATCATTGGGCCACATGTTGTGAGAGTTCTTCAAGTATGGTGAACTAGTATGGAGGAATGGTGGGATATTATATTTCATGTTTAGGAGGGGTGATGAATATGGAGGTGTTATAGGTGAAGGGACAAAACTATTATAATTTCCACTATAAATTCCTAAGCTTGAGTTTAAACCATTGTTATATTCCATCATTGATGCTATGACTGGAGGTGTAAAGTTGGGAATAGAAGGCATTATTGTGGGAGAGGAAACTTATTTTCCAAAAGGATTTTGAGCATTAGTCAAAAATTTCGTGAAACTAGCTACCGAAGGAATATTAGAATCTACTATATTAGCTAGGCTACGTAACACTTCTATCCCTTCCTAATCATTTACCAACTTCCCAATGCTATCCAAAAGAGGGATTGCTTCTCCATCCAAAGGTTCAATGCTTAAGAATTGTCGAATTCATTGTAGGTCTTTATCCAATTATTCTAGATTATCATTGGGGACCTTAGAAATAACATATGCCAAGTCCACATAAATGTTAGGTTACAAAAAAGACATGGGTAATGTAGGACTAGGGAGGGAATATAAGATGGATTGGGTAGACATTATACGTTCAGTGAAAGAGTTATAAGAATCAAGCTCAACATTGGCTATGATTGCAACATAGGAAGCCATAAGTCTACAACTACATCTCACGTGGGTATTAGTGAAGTGACACAAGGTCATGAAGCTCATAAATTTTCTACAAGATTCAAAACAATTTAATGCTAATGCCTGATTAAATATAAAAACAAATCAATCTAATTAAAATCAGACAATATAAATGAAAATAGTATAAAAATACCTTAGTTTTTTTTTAAATCCAACAAAAACCCTAGTTTTTAACAAAAATTAATAAAATTCTCTAATTTTTAATCCAAATACATAAAAAACACTATTTTAAAGTGAAAATCCATTGCAAACATTCAATTTTCATCAAAATCCATGCTAAACTCAAATTTTTCATAAAAAATCTACCAAAAAACCCTATTTTGAAAAAAATCAACTAAAATTAAATAAATCTAATTGAAAATTTGATTAGAGCAAATAAAAAATCAAGAATTTTACCTGTTGGAGATGGTTTTCAAATCGGATATCTGATTTGCACTTTCCACTGTGCGCCCGCCGCAGTTAAGCCGAATGAAAATGTGAAAACAGCCAACATGAAATGTACGAAGGCAGAGTTGAAGGTTCAAATAATATATATATATATATAGCATGTGTCAACAAAATCGAATATCCGATTTGGATCGGATATCCGATTCTTAAATCTAGGTTTTTGCTCTACCTCGGTAGTCACCCGAGCCCCAAAAAGTCAACTCAGCATTTTTGTCTTTTTGAGTCGTAGAAACACATATTTTTTTCTCCATTGCCACTTTTTGGCATACCATGATCCTGCACATGCCCTCATACCTTGACAAGTGGTGTCTTATGCTATAGCAAAAATTAGTGCTCCGAAAATGATAAATCACATTAGGATTGCATCTCATTCCACATTCTAGGTTCATTGCATTTCATCTCATGTGCATTGCTACATCATATTCATTTTAAGTTGTTTAGATAAAATCATATTTGATTATTCTAAGCATCTTTTCCTCCATCATTTTCATTCTTGTCATCCATCTGAAATCTCAATCCAATCCTCATCCATTCAATCTAACACGAACCATCTAATCACATCCTTGGTCTTGTTCCTAGCCTTGCTAAAAGCCTTGATCCAATCATCATCATCGTCATCATCCTCAGGATGTATCCTTCCCTATCCTTTGGTGTTGTTTTGGGATGTATCCTTCCCTCATCAACAACACTTTCATCATCATCATCATCATCATCATCATCATCATCAGGATGTATCATTCCCTCATCAACAACACATTCATCATCACTTTCATCATCATCATTGGGTGTATGCTTCCCTATCATCGTGTTGTTTCAGAATATATCATTCCCTCATCGACAACACTCCATCCATCATCAATCCATTTTGTCTTGTAGCTTGACAGGGGCAACATCACCTTTGTCCTTAAATCCATTTGTGCTTCCCAATCTCCTATCGCTTATCATCCTCTCTTATCCATCACTTTGCATCATCTTCCTCATCTTCCCTTTCCTCATCTCATCCATTTCAAGAGCACACCCCTGTTCTCTTGAATCTGCATGTCCTCTTGAAGGGGCATCCCCAATTCCTAATTTTCATCTTCACTACCATTATCTTTCTTCCTAGTCACTCCTTTGATGATTGGGGCATCTTTCTCAATCTAACAATCTTATTCTAGGTTCTATGTTTTAATATTCTTTGAAATGATGCTACTTCATAACACCATCTTAAAGAAGGGAAAAATCTAGACACCTAAATTTTGACACTTACATTTGTTCAAATTTATCTTTTTCATCTAAATATCCTCTTATTTGCATTAATTAAGTAATATTGCTATTATTTAATTAATACCCTTAAATTCTTCTAAAGCCTTAAGGTATTTAGTTAATAATTAATTTAGTTAATAATTAAATACCTTACTTTTTATTTCTCTTTTCTTTAAAAGAATTAAATAAATGATACATTTATTTAATTCCTCAAATGCCACATCCTTCATCACTTTTTCTTAATCCTAATCCAACTCCTAATCCCATTATTAGGGATGTGCACGTGTTTAATTCATAATTAGGATGTGTCACATCTTCCAACTTTTGCAAGTTAGCTCTTAATTTTTATTTTCCACTAGTTGTCCTCTAATTATTGATTAGTTAGTCTAATCAACCCCCCTTTAGTCAACTCTCCCCATTCCCAAATAATTTTTAATTTTTTTTCTCTTCCCCATGTGAATTTAAAATTCACTTTTATTCCTCTAAAGCTCCTCTCTTCCCCATGTGGATCATTGAGAGGTCACATCAGTCACATGGGACAAGGACCTTCTTTATGAGGACCTTGTCTTATCCTTTAGGTACTCCCAAGCATGTGAATTTAAAATTCACATTTATTCCCCCAACAACTTCTCTCATCCCCATGATGATAAGAAAAGATTTTCTAAAATTCCTCACTTGTCACCATCACTCTCATATGGGGACAAAAACTTTGCTTTTAAGGAGATCTCCCTTAATCCCAAGGTACTTGCAAGTACCTCCACCTCACGTGTCCTTTCTCCAACTCATTTGTCCTTGTAACACCTCATCCTCCACATGGAAATATGTGAGGACTTGCGAGTCCTCAACTCACCAATTCTTTAAAAAAAATAAAAAATTTTGACCGTCCAATTCTTTAGAGATTCTTCCCTTAAAATAAAATATTTTTTCTCATTCAAAAAATAACTTGCATTCATCACATTTGCATTCAAACTCGAGCTCTCCAACTTTCATGTTCTCATATCCTCCATTGTTGCATGTTTTCAAGCTCTCATCACTTGCATTTGTATTCGTCTATCAAAATACCCAAATAGCTCATTGCATCAATCATCTAATGTAGATCGCTTTGCATCTATTTTTAGTCTATTTTCCATTAAGGAGCACACATTAATCAACTATATCAAAGGGCCAACCAAAGAGCAACTCATACAAGGTATAAATCTATTTTTCATCTTTATTTTGTTTGAGTTTAATGTAGCCCAATCTTAAGGCATTGAAGTCTTGTTTGCTTTCTTTTGCATTCTATTTTGCATTTTTTAGGACAGTAAAGTAACGTTGCATCAAAAATATCAAGTGAACTTCCAAGAAGACTCACTATAGTGTGAGGAAATCTATTTACCCCTACTAATCAAGTGTTTTTCACACTTCTTGTAATGCCACTATTTCTCCAAATTTATTTAAGTATTAGCAGCGGATTTAGTGGATTAAATATTAGCAGCGAATTTAGTGGATTAAATATTAGAGTGAATAATTTAGAATACTATTATTAAAATGGATGTGAATAACAAATGCAAAAGACAATATGTGATAACTTAGTAAGAAATTCCAAAATAGATAGTTAACATGATAAATTGAATACACATCCATATAATTCATATACATTAACACCAAGGTATATAATTAATATTCTCAATATATTTTAGGATCAATGGTTTTAATATTTATTTGAATAATAGCACTAGAAGAAAATCCACTCTCACCCTAGGAAGATGTTACTGGTACTGGCTCTTGCTATGGAGCAATCTAGGAGGAATAAGCATACTTTTTCACTGTACATGAGTGTTGGTTCCACTGGAATAATGATCAACACTCGTGTAATAACCAAGCACTAGCTAGGATAGTCCTGAGTGCACTTTTGTACCCCAGGTTGGACACAGACATATAGTGTGCCCCCTTCTCCAATTTTCCATAGCTCACCAACCACTTTCTTCTTCCTTGAATGTTCTCCATGCTTGAATGTTTTCCATGTCTCACACAAATGCTTTATATGAGTCTTAAGGGGTGGTTTCTAAACCATCACATCCTTTCACAAAGGTTGCCTCTAATAATTATTTAAATAAATAATTATTTTTCTCCCTTTTAAAGAGTTTTTATGCATATTCTTTATTAATCTCTCTTTTAACCAAAAGGATTATAGTGTCCTTTATTTTTCTATTTTCCTTTTAATTCTAAAGGGTTATTTAATAACTTTCTCTTTCTTGGGGAAAAAGTCACATAAAAATTCTCTCCTTGTAAATTAGCTACTGTCCTTAGTAGCATGAGATGTATCTACATCACAACTCCAAAAAACACATAATCAATATTTGAAGAAACTGATATTAAATATCTTTATTTTTCATAATGTTTCTATATATAATTTTAACCTCATCTACATTTTTAGAATTCATAGATTTATCTCTTTTCAATTTAAATTAACAAGACCTTTCAAGAGAGTCATTTTTTTTAATCAAAATTATGATAAAACTATATATACAGACATATCAAAAATTTACAATCGATGAAACTAATGATATTTTATATGTTTAATCACATATTCTCAACTTTATCAAATTTATTTAAGGTAACCTATTTTATTTATTATGAATGTTTCACTCACTTACATGTAGCTTCTATATTAGATTTACAAAATTATTGGCATAACATTTACCTAGTGAATGACATACATATCCCATCCTATGTAGTAATTCATCGTTGAAAATATATGTAATCTATATACTCAAAATATATTTGAAGATGATAATCATGCATTCCAAACTACATGAGTATCCTCTTTTCCTATATGTCAAGTATAATTGACTAGAAGACAATTTCAACATGTGTACAAAGTTATTGGGTTCATCAAGTCCAATAACAAGGAACAATAGAATAAAACATTGTAATCTTTCTATGTACCTTAACAATGACAGTAAACTATTAACATGCATTGAGTACTTTATAGAGAAATATTAGTTCCGATATTTCCTTCATTTTAACACAAGAGCAAAGATTGGTTTAATTAAAATGATGATTTGACTAGAACAATGATGATTTGCATAGACTCATGTCCTGCATGATATGAGACTCAACAAGGTCATTGGGACCTCGAATGATGGCTAGATACATCAAGAAAGCAAAAAAAATCATTCAAAAATTTCTTCCATTAAATATATTTTTTATGTACAAGGAGGTTCAATACAAAAAAGGTTTATAGAGGTTCATTACAAAAAATCTTTATACTAGTGATCTCGAGACCATATATATTCCTTTTGTTGGGCTTCCCATTTTTATTCACAAAGGTAGTCCAATATTTGTCAATTTATCTATAACACCATTATCTAAAATGTAATTAGGATTGAGATATCTATAATTGAATTCTAACTTGTGAATATAATTTAAGGTCTTCACTACATGATCTTTTAATATTGTTGCAACTTGAACAATAGGGGAATGGATACTTTATGGCCTAGGTCATAGAACACCACTATTCTCCAATTCTCACTCGAATATGTCCTAGGATCCCAAATTAGATTGACTATTAACACAAAAGGTGAGTCAGTTCTCAACAAGGAAGACCTAAGAGGGGGTTCTTTAAGATTTGAGAACCAAGCAAAATCTTGGAAAAGACAACTTAACATTCAACTCACAAAACCTAGTAATGTAAGCCAAATAATGAGTGAAAATGATGAAATTAAGCAACAACAAGTTAGGGTATGTGTACCTAGGAAGTTTGGAAATGTAATGAGGATTTTGGAAATGCAAAAATGTTGTCAAAATATACCACAGAGGACTAAGGCGCCCTTATTGTTGTCTTAGTCCTGTTGCTATTGTTTGGGGCAGATGTAGAATCTTTGGATGTTAGAACAGAATATGAAAGAATCTCTTTGCAAAATACCCTTGGGAGGACTAAGACACCCTTGCTTCCAACTTAGTCTCGATCTTAATTTATGAAATATTTGAATGTGACCCTGAGGCTCAATGTTTTCACTTCCTTCTTCTCAATTCTCAGGGCTCGAAACTTCCAGATTTGACCTATAGGCGAGTTTTTGTGAAGATGAAAAATTTGTGATGCAACTTTGCAACTTTCCACTTCAAATGATCTTCAAGTCTTCAGCCTAAATCTACAAACACAAACATGCAAGAGAGGAAAACTTGTTGATTGTTAGTAAATGGGGGTTTTCCTTGGTCAAACCCCTTATTGGTAATTAAACCTTGGAATGAAATGAAATAATGGAGGGAAATGATGAATGAACAAAGTGCTATGTTGTAACTCACCAAACCCTTGTTATGAAATCTACAAACTTGTTGCAAATGGCTAGCTTGAATGTAGATCTTGAATCAAAGTAGTGTTTGATAGATTTTGACTTGAATTGCTTGCTTGAATCAAAACCCTACATCACAATTGTTAGCTCAAAAACAAACATGATGCAAGAATATCCTTGATATGATGCTTGAATCTTGATGATGGCTCCAAATGATTGATGAATTTCTCTTAAACAATCTTGTGAACTCAATTATGCTATTATGAATGCTCTCACAAAAGTCTTATATGAAAATGAATGAAGGAACCTTGTATTTATACTTATCTATGCTTAATATCTTCAAATTACACCACAACAAGCCAACATATGAATTCATTAATTAAAGGAGGCTAAATCCCACCAATATTTGAAATTAAATCTCAAAAATACCTTAAGGGGGACTGAGACACCCTAGGTGGCGTCTTAGTCTCGAGGCGTGAAATTCAGGGCACAAACTCCAAAAAGGTTCCACTTTAAGGCACATTTAAACATAGGGTCCCAAGACCTTTGGAGGACAAAGACACCCTAGGTGACATCTTAGTCCTAGTCCAAGAATCAAGGACACACAGCCAGAAGCATTAAATTATCATTTACCCTTTGATGTTTGTTGGGATTAGCCATATAAAGATACAATTTATTAGGCTTGTGGATGCAAAATATGACCAAATAAGATATAAATAGGGATAAATAAAGCAAGGAAGACCCCCAAAAGTGTGAAAATGTAAGGGTATGCATTTTCCTACACTACATTTGGCCCCCACTTTAGTGAGAGGATGAACTTGCTTGAAACTCACACTAAAGCAGCCATCACACAATCAAGAGGGGTTCAAATGTACAAATGTTAGTAAGATATGATGACAATAATCAAGAGGGTGGCCAAGCCCCTAGGATAAAGATCCTATAACAAACCAACATAAACACAAATGAACACACTTGCAGATGATATATGAAGCCATAACCGGATTGCCAACATGCACCATCAAAGATAGAAAAAGAAAAAGAAAAAAATACAACAAATCAAGCTTTGACTAGTTGTCTAATGCGTTGTAGACCGAGTCTAGGCTATTTGTCTAAAAGAGATTTACAAGTGGAATGCATTGTCCACTATGCAAACAAAAAACACACTCACAAGGACTAGTGAACCTAGTTGTCCACTAGGTGAGCCCTAAGAGGTCCATATCAAAGTCATACCCCCATGACTATGATAAGGACAAAAGAAAGAAAATTCACGCTCACAAGGGCTAGTGAAGCAATTTGTTCACTAGATGAGCCCCAATGAACCATATCAAAGCAATACCTCCATGACTTTAATAAGGTACAAAAATGCAATACAACAAGAAAGAGGGATGTTCGAAGGGATTTTGCTTAGTTCGTGAAAGGTCTCTTCTTAGGGAACATTGTGCCTAATTTCTCTAAGAGAGGAAAAGTCAAGGAAATATCACACTCTTGGAGGAAATCAAACAAAATGAAACCACCAAGAAAAGGACACATCACAAGAAAAAAGAAAATCACACAATGAAACATGAGTGTCAATGTATGCCCCCACTTTAAAGTGGTTGCTAACACCATTACTATGAGCAATTGCTTTAAATTAGAAGAAGACATGAGAGCTTATTCAGAAATCCCTATGCCAAGTCATATGTTTCCAATAAGCTACATCATGAATAAGTATGTCACATGTGAGTAAACTTAAGGCATGCCATCCACATCCCAAGCTTTCTCTTATATGTACATGAAAGGTGATCAACTAACCAAAAGAGAAAATTAAAAGTGACATATGCAGACAAGGCTACCTAACCCCTTGCCCCTGCTTAGTACAAGAAAATGATGAGTCGAGATGATTGAAAAGAAACCATGTGATTATGTAAAAATTAGTATCAATTAGAGGATTAGGTGCTTCAACACTAGGGAGAACACCACACTCCTTAAAATGTTGAATTTTATCACTTAAATCCTTACATTCATTAGTAGCATGAACATGAACTCTATGATGTGCAAAATGAAGGTTTGTAGTATAATTTATTTCATGTTCTTGGAGGAAGAGAGATCAAAGGATCTTGGAGGAGTCTCAACAAGATACGAGCTCTTGATCAAAAGTAGAAAATGGTTCTTTAGTTTGCGACAAAGATATCTCTTGCTTAGTATAAGATGTCATACCTATGAAAGACTCTTTAGATTGTGAGATTTTGTTCTCTCCTATATAAGAGGGTGTAAAATCTAACAAATTCAAATCATTAGTGTTTTGCAAGATGACATTGACATTAAGTGAATATTTCTTTGTTTTGTTCAAAGGATAACAATCAAAACCACTAGTGTCTATTAGTTCAAGATGCACTACCCTTAAAGTTGGCTTAGATGAATCTTTTGTTAGAGTGTTGATATTGAGTGAAGGTTTGTTTGGTTTGATTTCTATTAAAGGAAAATAACTAAGACCATGAGTTGTTTCTTGCATGTTAGGATCTATAGGGACACATATACCTTGTTCATTAGCACCACATCCTATTCCACTATATCCAAGCTATTTCATAATTTCATAACCTTTTCCATAAAGTTTTTTTCATTTCTTTTGGATTCAGTGGTTGTTGATAATCAACTTCATCAAAGTTTGTAGTGTATGTTGTATTTTCTTCTAAAGTGGTTAAGGTGGATGCTTTCAAATGGTCTTCCAAATTTCATGTAGCCATTACCACTTTTTCTTTTCCCTTTTCAAACTCTTTGTTTATGATCTTGTATTCTCCCATGGATGTTGGTTCAAAATCTAAGGAACCCCACTCATCTTCTAATAGCTTCGTAATTTCCTCAATATGTTTTTCTTTGTCTTTTTGTTGCATGGGTTCCACTTGTGTAGTTGGTGTTAATGTTTCCAAAGGATTCTCCTTGTTTTTCTCAATGTTCAAACAACTATTTGGGTCAGGGTTAGCTTCAAGTGTGTATACTTTGTTGTTGTAAATATACTTCATTTTATGATGAAGAGTAGAAGGCACCCCATTCATTGCATGAATCCATGGTCTACCTAAAAGGAGATTGTATGAAATATCGTGAGGCATAAGATGGATCGGTGTTTCTAATGTGGCCTTTCCAGCTATAATGGGTAAATTGATTACACCGAGCAATTGCTTTTTGACATTCTCAAATACCTTAATAGATAAAGAGTTAGGTTGAATTTTTGATTTATCGACACCGAGCCTATCCAAAAGGGTCACACTACACACATTATGAGCTGAGTCATTGTAAAAAGTGGTTCACTTTGTCCCTACACTTTTATATTGATATATTATTATGGCTCACTTTTATATTGAGCTCACTTTGGTGGAAAACAATGTCAAAATTTATTCCTTGAATTAGGGATACTATGTCATTCGGGTTTTCACTAGAGGGAACAACAACTTGTTGCAAGGATATTTGAAGCATAGTGTGATAATTAGGTGAATTCTAAATTAGGTCCCATAGGGATATATTTGCAAGAGTATTCTTAAGTTATTCAACAAGATCATACTCCTTTCCACGTTGTGAAGTTAAACGAGGAGCACTAGGAAAAATGGGATTAAGGAAAGGGAGTAATGTTGAAGGTGTTTGTCTTGGTTGTGGATTGTTCCTAGTGTTGTATGTATGAGCAACAATATTGTAACTTAGTTGCTACGAAACATTGTTCTCAGGTGGTTTGAGGATAAGGATGGGTTTGTTTTGAACTTGTGGTTTTTGTGAGGATGGATAAATGATAAGTTTAGGTTCAAGAGAGTACTTCAAGGGGTATCTAATGTGCATAACCTTAGAAGACTTATCCTTAGTTTCATGATCTCTTAGTAAAGGGGAGTCTAATGCTACTTAATCACCTTCATCTAAGGAATTATTGTTGTCAATGTTATGATTTTCTTCCACCGTGATATTTTCCCTAGTAGGAGAGTTTTTAGGAGAACTACAAACCAAATGTTCTTGACATTCAAGGATTGGTTCTTCCAAAATGACTACATCGCAAGTAGGGGAATGATCAATGGTTGAATTTTCTTGCTTATTAGTGATGTCATTATCTTGTTCAAGAATTTTTTCCTCATGAATTTCATTGGTTGTATTTTCTAACACCAAGGCATCTTCCTCACAACTAGGAGAAATACTAGGAGAAGAACAAATGTAATTATCATGATTACCCATAATTTCATTCCTTTTTCTGATAACATCTTCCAAAATAGAAGAGGGAGCATAGAGAGGATTGCCATAGATCTTAAAGTTTTGAGCATCCAACACCAACATATCTTCAATTACTCTTTCATCCTTTAGAACATTATCACAAGAGGTGAAGATGTTGGGAGATGAATGTAGACTAGTTGAAGTTTTAATGGTTATGTGGTCATCATATTTATATCTTGTTCACTAAGAGAGGTAAGAGGAGAGAAACAACTAGGACTCTCAAAACACTCATTGATTGGTTCTTCTAACACCAAAATATCTTCTTCGCCAATAGGAGAGATCTTAGGAGAAGAAGGAATATTATTGTTAGGATTGTCCAAGGTTTCTTTCACTAAAACACTCTCATAGGGAGGGGATATGAACTTTTTCTTAGCGTGCCTAGAAAGGTAAGGTACTAACATTGTTTGACCAAAAATGAAAAGCACTTTTAACCATCTCATGCAATGCTTTAATAATGTAAACAATGTATATCTAAAGATGAGAAATACTTTTATCCAATGTATGCAAAACTTTAAGAATGCAAACAATGTATATACAAAAAATGAAAAGTACTTTTATCAAACTCACACAAAGTTTTATGAATGTAAACATTGTATATGCGAAAGTGAAAAGTAATTTTATCCATATTATGCAAAGTTTCAAAAATGTGAGCATTTTCAGATCTAATGATCTGCTTGTAGTTGAAACGATTTAAAAAATGAGAGCCCTAAATTGATGTTTTTGACCTAGATGCTTAAAATATATGTTTTTGAAACTTTCCAGACTTATAATATATGTAATCGGGAGGCTTAGGAAGCAAAAAAAAGCATATTTAAATCCTTAAAACTATAGCTTCAAACTCAACAGGACTAAGACACCAATAAGGGCGTCTTGGTCCTACTGAAGGGATTTTGAGGATCTAGGAATTGAAATAGAAAGCAAACAACCCAGACAAGATTCTAAGCCAAAAACCCATAGAAGGACTAAGATGCCAATAAGGGATTTTTAGTCCCAATAAAGGATTTTTTTAGAAAAACAACAAAGTTTGGACTGGTTATAGTGTTCCTAGGTTGCCTTCTAAGGGACCCGTTGTTTAGAAATAGAACAATGTGCAAATAAATGCAAGAAAAAGTGACTAACAACAAGCAATTGAATACAAAGTTGAATGCAATAACAATGTTTCTAAATGAAATTAGGATGATTAACAATACACTTTTCAATTTTTCAATGAGATAAGATGATGAAAGAAAGAAAAAATGCAACCTACATGCACTTTGACTAATGCATATATGAGAAACCCTAGATGCACTTTCACTAATGCAAGATGCAATGCAAGAATGAATGAAACCTAGATCTAGGACTTTAATGAGCTCCAAACTAGAAAAATAAATATCCAAAGCGTCAGGTTCACCAAAATTAACAATAAGGGAATGGGTGCTTTATGGCCTAGGTCATAAAACACCAATATTCTCCAATTGTCACAAAACCTAGTAATGTAAGCCAAATAATGAGTGCAAATGATGAAATTAAGCAACAAGTTAGGGTATGTGTACTTGTGAAGTCTAGAAATGTAATGAGGATTTTGGAAATACAAAAATTCTATCAAAATATGCTAGGGATGACTAATACGCCCTTACTATTGTCTTAGTCTTGTTTTTTGAGGCAAATGCAAAATATTCAGATGTTAGAATGGAATCTGAAAGAATCTTTGAAAAATACCCTTGGGAGGACTAAGATGCCCTTGTTTCTGACTTAGTCCTAATCTAAATTTCTAAAATCTCTAAATGTGATCCTGAGGCTCAATGTTTGCACTTCCTTCTTCTTAGGCCTTAGGTCTCGAAACTTCCAAATCTGACTCGTAGGTGAGTTTCCGTGAAGATGACAACTTTGCAATGCAACTTTTCAACTTTTCACTTCAAATGATCTTCAAGTATTCAATCTAAATCTGCAAACACAAACATGCAAGAGAAGAAAAACTTGTTGATTGTTAGTAAATTGGGGTTTTTGCCTTGGTCAAACCCCCTGTTGGTAATTAAACCTTGGATTGAAATGAAATAATGGTGGGAAATGATGAATGGAAAAATTTCTATATTGCAACTCACCAAACCCTTGTTATGAAATCTACAAACTTGTGTGAAATGACTAGCTTGAATGTAGATCTTGAATCAAAGTAGTGTTCGATAGATCTTGACTTGAATTGCTTGCTTGAATCAAAACCCTACATCACAAATGTTAGCTCAAAAACACACATGATGCAAGAATATCCTTGATATCATGCTTGAATCTTGATGATGAATCCAAAGGTTTGATGAATTTATCTTGAATGCTGTTGTGATTATGCTATTAGGAATGCTCTCACACAAGTCTTATATGAAAATGAATGAAGGAACCTTGTATTTATACTTATCTATGCTTAATATATTAAAATTACACCATAACAAGCCGACATATGAATTCATTAATTAAAGGAGGCTAAATCCTACCAAGATTTGAAATTAAATTTTGAAAAATACCTTAAGGGGGACTAAGATGCCCTAGGTGGCCTCTTAGTCTCAAGGCATAGAACTCGGGGTACAGACTCCAAAAAGGGGCCACTTTAAGGCACATTTAAAAAGAGGGTCCCAAGACCTTTGGAGGAAAAGATGCCCTAGGTGGTGTCTTAGTCCCAATTGAAAAATTAGGGACACACAACCAGAATCATTAAATTATCATTTACCCTTTGATGTTTGTTGGGATTAGCCATAAAAAGATGCAATTTATTAGGCTTGTGGATGCAAAATAGGACCAATTAACACATAAATAGGGATAAATAAAGCAAGGTAGGCCCAAACAAGTGTGAAAATGCAAGGGTATGCATTTTTCTACACTACACAACTATAGACTCTTCAAATGGAAAAATGAAAATTTATATTTGGTCAATCTAACCCACAAATGTGACATAACTATCCATAACAATTTTTTGCACCATGAAAGAGCAATGAGTTTTTCTTTCTTTTTATTTTAATTAGAGGTGGTTCCTCCCCTTGTAAAAAACAAACATGTCCCTTTGTCTAAGGATAAGGGAAAAATTTTAGTTCCTTATCTTGTAATATATTATTTTAACCAATATTCTAATGACTTCATATTTGATCAAATTTAAAAATTGATTTAAGACTTGTGGGTTATGAGCCCACCATACTTTCACTATGCCACTCTAATACTAATATAATACACAATATACCTTTGAATAAAAGATCACACTCATATTTAAATAGAAAGTATAAATCTTTATTAAATATGTTCTTGTACTTCTTTTAAACTTATTAATTATTATTTTTATTTAGGATTGTAAAGGTCATGAATTATTTTCTTAATGTTATGTGACTTCAGGAATTATTTTCTTTCTAACTTTCAAATCCTCTAAATGAATTTCAAAAAGATTGAAACATTTTGAAACCCTATTAAATTTATTCCTTTTTTGGTCAAGATTTTTATGCATGATCCATTCATAAATTTCTTCTATAGAATATATGAATTATATATATATATATATATATATATAAATTCACATGCTTGTTGGACAATCTCTCTTTAATTTACTTATGCCCCTTCATTGTATATTATTGCATATCTTAAACCAATCACAAGAAATCATCTAGATCATATATTATGGTTTATTTGAGACCAAAAATATCATGTCTAACATAAATAGTGTGTCTACGTATAATAAGATGTCTTAGTAATTATCCCTTTTTTACAATAGAACTACTCAAATATATATATTTTTTTTCTAAGAAAATAGTAATGGGATCTACTCCAAGATTAATTAATAGAACTTTACAATCCTTGTCTCACAATTCTCTTTCAATGTATGGCTATTTATTTTGATTTAGTGATTGCAATGGTTGATTTTCCGTTGGATATTGAATGGACTAAATCTAATCTATAATTGTATGATATTTTTAAATTTTATTGATTAGTCATGATGAACTATATTTCATGGGTTGTATGATACTCAACCAGCAGATACATGGCTTGTCTTTGCATTCACCCACCAATTGATTATGATTCCTTCCATAATATATAAATGTCTAGTTGATTATTTCCAAATATATTATTTGCCACAATTAATTTTAGTACGTGTCAAAATTAATTTTAGTACGTTGCTACACAGGAAAAATGAGTCTAGATTCTAAACAAAAGGAGCAATTTTAAATTTCATTTTATACTTATCGTCACTTCTATCCTTTTCCCTTTACTATATATTTCCTATTTCACACTTTTCCAAATGTAAGGTCACTGCAGAATTTTATTCAACAAGATGCCAATTCCAAATTCTTAAAATATCTCAAACAATTTTTGTGTAAATGGAAGATACCTAGGTTCTATTCATTTTATTTTTACATGCATAATGGTTTGATTTTTTTAAAAAGGATTGAGGCTATGTTATTTTGCTAACTAGGGTATTTACCTCAAACATAAGAAGTTATTGCATGATGTCAATGTAGTCAGATATTCTATGTTTATCTTAAAATGTGGAAAGATTGAAATCTCTTACAAGGGTGATGTGTATGGCTGAAACTTAAACATATTTATTTTCTTACCAAGAATTTGTTAATTACTCTTATTTTCCATTTAGTAGTTTCACATGATTTTTGAATATGTAAATCGAAATCTCAATGATAAATCATGATAATAATATAATCAATTGTTTGTGCAAGTCGTTGTCAAGCTTTAAGAAATTAAATTACACAAAATTGTTATAACAATTTCTATTATAAAAATAAATTGACACAATTTTGAATCATACCTGTCTAAGAAGGTCTCAACACAAGGCTTTTTATCAAACATATATAAATCTTTGTTCCTTAGGATCTACATTGATATGACCCATTTTTAAAAAGTTTTGACCATGTATTTGCCCCTCTAGTAAGACACATGAATAACTATGTAGATCAATAAATTATTTGAAAGAATATCGAGTAGGCCAATTCATTGACTATGATCATGGTTCTTTAAGGTTAGTCTAAATAGGGATTTCCCAAAGCAATGAAAACTTTAAACTAGATTTTAAACATGGCATAAACAACAATTGGTATATAGACCAAAGCTATACATAAGTCTTATAACTCAAAATTTAGGACAAGTGTATAAGGCTAGACACATACATAGAGCATTTTAAAGATTGGTTAATATGAAATTTTAAAAATAGAAAGAAATTTTAAAAGATAGGAAGGTTTGATCATTAGGCTCTGATACCAAATGTAATGTCACTTTTTCTCCAAAGTTATTTAAGTATTAGCAATGGATTTAGTGGATTAAATATTAGGTGAAGATAATTTGCACACTACAATATTATTAAAGTAGATGTGAATAACCAATGCAAAAGACAATATGTGATAATTTAATAAGAATTTCCAAAATAGATAGTTAACATGATAAATTGAATATGTGCATCCATATAATTCATTTACATTCACCAAGGCATATAATTAATATTCTCAATATATTTTAGGGTCAATGGTTTTAATACTTATCTGAATAATAGCACTAGATAAAAGTCATTCTCACCCAAGGAAGATGGTAGTGGTACTGGCTCTTGCTATGGAGAAATCTAGGAGGAATAAGCGTACTTTGCTTCTCTACACGAGTGTTGGTTCCATAGAAACAATGCTAAACACCCGTGCAATACCCAAGCGTTGGCCAAGATGGTCCTGAGTGCACTTTTGTACCCCAGGTTGGACACACACATACAATGTGCCCCCTTCTCCAATTGTCCATAGCTCACCAACCAATTTATTCTTCCTTTAATGTTCTCCATGCTTGAATGTTATCCATGTGATGTAGGAGCATCCCAAGTTTCAAGCAATCTTGCATCAACCAAAAATATCTGCATTCATGTTTTCTTTCATTTCAGTAGTTAACTATCAGGACCCAGTCTCAGTATTCCATACTGCATTATACCACATTATAACATCAGAGCTCACAGAGCATGATATATGATCTTCATTGCAACATCTACACTATATCCAAAATTCAAGTGTTTCAGAGATTCCAGTATGAAGTTATCGCTAACAGAATATCAGTTATATTTGGATAGAGAGCATTCACTAACTAGTCTTGGATTTTCAAGTTTGTGGATTTATCCCATGACTTATGGAGCTTAGCAAACCATTTCATTAGGATGCAAATTCATTGATGATCCTTTGTTCCGATCCACATCATGTTTGTCCAAGAATCAAAGAAGAACCATATGTTTTGGCTGACCTTCACACTTTTCATCAACTTTGGGGTTTCAAACCTCTTGAGGCCAACACAGACCTTTTTTGGAGCTGGGAAATAGTATAAATAAGCATTGTGTAGTTGCATTAGTTATTCACTCAGGTAGAATCAAGCAGGAAGATAGTGAGGTTGTAATAAGGGATTTGACCCGCATTGTATTTCTGGGCTTAACGCCATATCATTATGTAAATTGTAAGCTTAAGGGTAGGGCATGTTGCCTGTGAATAATTGATCATTTCCATATATCCATGTGTGATTTGTATTTCAATTATTTGATTTTTCATTATGTTTACTCTTGCTGCAAGGTTGGACAGTCCTATTCCTGGACCCTCCATTCTTGACTACACCAAGTGGCATTAGAGGGAGTTTGTGAACTTGGGAGAGGAGAGAAAAGTTGAGTGAGGTATTCTATAAGATCTTTGTGTGGACAGATCACTGACTTGAGGCAAACTACTGGTGTTTTTCAATAGATCACTGATTGTGAGGTAGTTGCGACCCTATAGCGAAATCACTGACTTGAGGTAGCCTATTGGTGTTTGTCAATAGATCACCGATTGTGAGGTAGTTGCGACCCTATAGCTAGATCACCGACTTGAGGTAGTTGCACCAGATCCTAGGAAGAGATGTCGTAGAGGAGAATTCATACTTTTGTTAATGTTGCTGGGAAGATGGATGAGATGATGGAAATGATGCGAATGATGAAAGTGAGATTGGATGCAAGAAGACAAAAGAAAATTCCTAAACCATAGACCTAATGATGAAAGTGATGATGATGAAGTTTGAGCTATAGATCTAACTGAAGCAACTTTAGAAGAGGAAGAATCAGACCAAATGAAGATGTTGAAGGCTATTTTGAAAATAAGAAAGCAACCCAAAATGGAGATCTCGAACTATACCAGTAACCTAAACCCTGAGGAATTGATTGATTGGATAAATGCCATTGAAGAATACTTTGAATATGAAGAAATTGAATATTTGGAGAGAGTGAGATTTGCAAAGACTAAACTGAAAGGACATGCTGCAATATGGTGGAAATAAGTTCAATTGGAGAGGAATAGAAAAGGTAAAGAGAAGATTGTGAAATGGGATAGAATGGTGACAAAATTGAAGAACCAGTTTATACCTGTGGACTATGAGTTGAAGCTACTGAAGAGATTGAAAAACTTGAGACAAAAGGAAAATAATGTGAACGAATACACAGAGCAATTTCATAAGATCATTATCAGGACTGGACATAGTGAAGAAAGCAAGGAGAAAGTGGCAAGATATATCAATGGGATGAGGATGAACATTCAGGAAGAGTTGAGTCTGGTAAGGATGAATTCGATAGAGGAATCATATCAATTTGCATTAAAGGTGGAGGAAAAGATAAACAAGAGACATGAACAGAGGTAGAGAGGAAGAGGAGGTAGATTTTAGAAAGGAAGGTTGCATTTTGGAGTAGAAAAGGCATATGCGGAGCAAGACAAGGACAAAGATTCATACCATAGAGGGAGAGATGATAGAAATTCTTACTATCACAACATAGGAGGCTACAATTCTTATCACAATGATGGATACTAGAGAGATGAGAAAGGATATGACTAGAGAAATTTTAGAGGAGCTTGTTTTAAGTGTGGGGAAAAAGGACATAAAGCATTTGAGTGTCATCAAGAAAGTAAGAAGACTGAAAATCATGCAAGAACCGAATATGTAGAGGAAGAACTAGTGGAACCACCGAGTTTTGGAGGAAGTCTTGAGAAGGGAGAATCATTATTCATGAGGAGAGCACTCTTTCAGAAGATAGAAGTACCTAAGGAGGCACCACAGAGGAAAAGTTTGTTCTGGACTAGATGCAAAGCAAGAGGTAAGTGTTGCAAAGTTATCATAGATAGTGGTAGTACATGTAACCTAGTTTATGAGGAAATGGTTACAAAGCTTAATTTGGAAAGGAGAAAACATCCAAAGCCTTATAGGATAGCCCGGATTTAAGATGAGCACAAGATACTAGTGAGTGAGCAATGTCTAGTAAAATTTCATATAGGATTATATCATGATGAAGTACTATGTGATATTATGCCAATGGATGTATGTCATATGTTGTTGGGTAGACCTTGGAAATATGATAAGAAAACTATACATGATGGGAGAAAGAATACTTATGCCATAACATCCAATGGAAAGAGGATCACCTTGACACCTTTGGAAGATGAACCTGAAAGTGAAGTATGTGGACAACTAGAATCAATTTGGTGGATGGAAGGAAATTTATGGATGGATTGAAACATGAAAACATGTGTTTTTCTTTTGATTCCAAGGAAGTGTGAAGCCCTAGATGCAAAAAGAATCACCAAAGAAGAAGAACCATCAAAGAAGGAAGTCACTGAACTACTGACATAGTACCAATATCTTGTATTAGAGAAAGTCCCTGATGAATTACCACCAATCTAGAGTATCAGTCATCATATGGATCTTATTCCAAGAGCTAGTTTTCCAAACAAAGTTGCACACTAGATGACACCGGTAGAGAATGCAAAGCTAAATAGACAGATACATGAACTACTGAAGAAAAGATTGATCAGAGAAAGTATGAGCCCATGTGTGGTACCAACCGTACTTGTACCTAAGAAGGATGGAGAATGGAGGATGTGTAGAGATTCAACAACTATCAATAAGATTACAGTGAAGTATAGATTCCCATTACCTAAGATGGATGACATCATGGACAGTCTGAGTGGAGCAAAGTATTTCACCAAGATAGACCTAAAGAGTGAATACCATCAAAACAAGATTAGAGAGGGAGATGAATGGAAGACTACTTTAAAAAAAAATGAAGGATTTTATGAGTGGTTGGTCTTGCCATTTGGACTAACTAATGCACCTAGCACATTTATGAGGCTAAGGAATGAAGTCTTGAAGAAATTCTTGGGTAAGTTTGTCATTGTTTACCTAGATGATATTATGATTTTTAGTAAGATTAAGGAAGAGAATTTGGAGCACATTAGACAAGTATTTCAGAGGCTAAGGGAGGAAAAGTTGTTGATAAACATCAAGAAGTGTAGTTTCATGAAGGAAGAACTAGTGTATTTGGGATTTGTGATATCTATGGAAGGATTAAAGATGGACCTTGAGAAGGTTAGAGCAATAGTTGAATGGCCTACACATGTGAACATTGGAGAGGTAAGATCATTTCATGGACTAGCAATATTTTACTAGAAGTTCATAAAAAACTTTAGTAGTATTTACACACCTATGACAGAGATAATGAGGGGTGACTGAAAGGAATTCAAGCGGACATCAGGAGCATAAAAGAGTTTTGAGTTGTTGAAGCAAAAGGTGATAGAACAACCTATGTTAGCACTACCGAACTTTGATAAGGTATTTCAAGTAGATTGTGATGCTAGTGGAAGTGAAATAGGAGTTGTGTTGAGTCAGGAAGGGAGACCAATATCCTATTTAAGTGAAAAATTGAATGATTCCAGGAGAAGATATTCAGTTTATGATCAAGAATTCTATGCAATAATACAAGCCTTGAAGAATTGGAGACATTACTTGTTGCCTAAGGAATTTGTGTTGTATACGGATCATCAAGCTTTGAAAAATTTGAATAGTCAAAGAAAGTTGAGCCAGAGACATATGATACAGGTAGAATTCTTGTAGAGTTATACATTTGTGTTGAAGCACTGAAGTGGAAAGTCAAACAAGGTTGTAGATGCATTGAGTAGGAGAAGTTTGTTGACAAAGATGAAAATTGAAGTATTAGGTTTTGAGTAACTAAAGCATATGTATGAAGATGACATTGATTTTGTTGAGGCATGGAAGGCTTGCAAGGAACCTTTAGAGGTAGATAGAAGAAAATGGTTGGATTATTTCATTTAGGAAGGTATGTTATTCAAGAACAACTAGTTATTTATCCCTAGAAATTCAATGAGAGAATTTGATCAAGGAAAAGCATTGCGGAGGATTAGCATGACATTTTGGAATAGATAAGACCATAACATTGGTGAGTGAAAACTATTTTTGGCCACAGTTGTATAAGGATGTCAGGAAATATGTTCAAAGTTGCAAAAGGAAATAGTTAGACCACTTGAATGTATACACCATTGAAAGTACCAAAGAGACCATGGGAAGACATTAGCATGGATTTTGTGTTGGGATTAGGGAAGACACCAAGAGGATTTGACTCTATATTTGTGGTTATGGATAGATTTTATAATATGGCATATTTCATACCTTGTAAGAAAACCAATGATGCAGTACATGTTGTAGACCTATTTTTCAAGGAGATTGTGAGATTACATGGATTACTGAAGAGTATAGTATCAGAAAAAGACACTAGATTCATTGGATATTTCTAGAAGACATTGTGGAAGAAGATGAAGAGAGATTTGAAGTATAGTTCAACATTTTACCCATAGATAGATGGACAAACAAAAGTGGTAAATAGGAGTTTGGGGAATTTTTTGAGGTGTTTGACTGAAATTAAAGTAGGAAATTGGGACTTCATACTATCGCAAGCGGAATTTGCATACAACAATTCAATAAATCGGAGCACAGGGAAGACACCATTTGAAATTGTGATAGGACAACAACCCAAAGGAGTAGCAGAACTAAGAAATATCAGTATGGAGAACACAAGGAATGCAGAGGCAAAAGAATTTGTAGGATTCATGGAAACAATGCATACTTGAAAGTTAAGGAGCATCTGGAGAAGATGAATGATACATACAAGGAGAAAGCAGATAAGAAGAGAAGACACGAGGAGTTTGTAGTAGGAGAGGAAGTACTAGTATCTCTAAGAAAGGAGACATTTCTAGTTGGGACATATAATAAGTTGAAGATGAAGAAGTTTGGGCCTTGTAAGATCATCATGAAGTTTGATTCATGAAATGCATATGAAGTGGAGCTCCAGAGGAATTTGGCATATCACCTATATTCAACATTGCAGACCTATACCAGTATCATGAAGGACAGTCATAGGAGCACAAAGAAGTTGGTTTATTGGACTAGATAGCACATTATCTAGAGGTGATTGAGGAAATTTTAGACAACAGGGTTGGACATAGTACTAGAGGAAGGCAATATAAGGAATATCTAGTCAGATGGAAAGGAAGACCAGAGGAAGATTCATCATGGATTTCTCAGGCTAAGGTGGACTGCATTGGTTTTCCTCTAAGCCCTTAAAGTGAGAGGCTACTTTTCTTCAACCTCAGGTTCCTAATGTAGGAGAATCCTAGGTTTCAAGCAATCTTTCATCAACCAAAAATATCTGCATTCATGTTTTCTTGCATTTCAGTAGTTAACTATCAGGAACCAGTCTCAGTATTCCATACCGCATTGTACTGCATTGTAACATTAGAGTTAATGGAGTATGATATATGATCTTCATTGCAACATCTACACCATATCCAGAATTCAAGTGTTTTGGAGATTCCAGTATGAAGTTATCACTAACAAAATATTAGTTGTATTTGGACAGAGAGCATTCACTGACCATTCTTGGATTTTCAAGTGTGCGGACCTATCCCATGACTTGTGGAGTTCAACAAACCATTTCATTAGAATTCACATTCATTGAGGAGCCTTCGTTTTGATCCACATCATGTTTTTCCAAGAATAAAAGAAGAACCATATAATTTGGCCGACCTTCACACGTTTCATCAACTTTGGAGTTTGAGACCTCTTGTGGCCGACATGGACCTTTTCTGGAGTTGGGAAATAGTATAAATAATCATTGTGTAGTTGCATTAGTGATTCACTTAGGTAGAATCAAGTAGGAAGATAGTGAGGTTGTAATAAGGGCTTAAAACCACTTTGTATTTCTGGGCTTAACGCCATATCATTCTATAAATTATAAGCCTGAGGGCAAGGCATGTTGCTTGTGAATAATTGATCATTTCCATATATCCATGTGTGATTGCTATTTCAATTCTTTGAGTTTCCATTGTGTTTACTCTTGCTGCAAGGTTGGACAGTCCTATTCCTAGACCCTCCATTCTTGACTGCACCACCATGTCTCACACAAATGCTTTATATGAGTCTTAAGGGGTGGTTTCCAAATCATCACACCCTTTCACAAAGGTTGCCTTTAATAATTATTTAAATAAATATTTATTCTTCCCCCTTTTAAAGAGTTTTTCTACATATTCTTTATTAATCTCTCTTTTAACCAAAAGGATTATAATATCCTTTAATTTTCTATCTCACTTTAATTCTAAAGGGTTATTTCATAACTTTCTCTTTTCTTGGGGAAAAAGTCACATAACACTTCTTGTGGTAAGATTGAAATAATTCCATGATGAAGATGGTATCCCTCAATATTATGAAGATGATGATATTGATTATGTAGTGTCATAAATTTTCACCCTTGATAATTTCACACTATATTTTTCTCCCTCTTAAGTGCATGGACCTAATTGTACATCTAATGTCCTAAATTATGCATTCCATGGCTTATTTGGACATTTATCAAGAAAACCCATTTGTAAAACCAATGCAAACATTTAATATTTTGCTCTCCACACTTTACACCCCATAAAATATGGTTGGGGCATAGTCACCCAAGGTGACTTGGTCCCCCTATTTTTCCTCCAAATTTTAATATGTCAGAGTTGACATTTTATTATTTGAATTTCAAATGTCAAATGTTGGCTATCAAGATCTATTTTTTTGGGAAATTAGATTATTTTCCTATAATTACCTAGTCATTTCACCATTTGAAAACTAACAAGGAGAATTATCAATTATTGGTGATCAATCACTTTTGGAAGCAATTATTATCAAGTCAAGAGTAGTAAAGAATATATTTATTGCAACATTTGAACATTGAAGCATCATATCAAGTTTTATGTGAGTTTGCTCATGTTATGTTATCATTTTGTTTGTGAGGACTAACCCTTGCAGGTCTTCCAAGAAATCAAGTCTTGAGGTGATGTGTATGAATTCATTCCTTCAAGGAAATGAAATTTGGGTGGTGAGTTGCAGTCCATTATTAATTCATCATTCATTTGTCATTTGGCCTTTTTCCCTCAAAAGGATAATCTATCTTTTATCAATATTTCCATTGTGGAGGTGGAAACACCAATACGAGGCTTGACTAAGGTGAGCCCCTATATGGTACAACTCTTCCTCTCTCTTTGAATGTGTAGGTTTCAGATCTAAGGAAGATTGTCTAGGGATATTGAAGATCATTTATTCATTGTTGTATTCGAATCCTACAACTTGAAAAGATACAAAACTCAATTATCTCAACATTCGATGAAGATCCGATAGTGAGACCCAAAAGAAAGAATGCTTTGATCAAACTCTAGAGGATTATGAAACCAGATTCTAGATTTAGCCACTAGGGCATAGTCAACCTAGGTGACTCAGTCCCTCAAATTCAATTCCATATTTATATGCGAGGTACACAAAAATCTACTTAGTTTGTTTTTGAACAAAAAATTTATCTGCAACTTTCCAGATTTGTTGTTTTGCATCAAATTAGTTCATTTTCATCATTCATTAGTTACATAATTGCATTTCATACAAAATCCATTTCCAAGTCCCTAAATTCAAATTCTAGGATTGATTGGCTCAGCTTCAGGTTCCAAGTCAATCTCATATCCTAACCAGTGTTGAATTTAATGATAAGAGGCCCCACCATTGTGGAAAAGTCCCTTTGAAATTCTAAGGCCAAATCTTAGGGTTTCACGTTTCAAACTTATCATTTTAGTGAACCCAAAGCATCAACATTATAAACCTTCTAAAATATAAAGCATATAATCTTAGATCTAGGATTAGTATTGCATTGTTTTACATTGTTCATTTAGGTATTCATTTTTGCATCATAAAAACTATTAAAATTCAACAAATTGCATATCATATTGCACCATAGATTGTAATAGGCTTAATTTCACTCATCATAGGTTATATCTACATTCTAATTGGATTTGTAAACATGCATTAGGTTTGAAATCAGATCCACAAGTGCTCATTGCATCCATTTAGGTGTATTGCATATTGTTTTAAAGGTGAAAAATTGCATTATTTTGTGTCAAATTTAGATATAAAAGTCATCATATTCAGATTTTTCATATTGGGATTAGACAATTTTTGTATTTTACATTTGGAAATTGCATCTGGAATTGTATTTTATTGCCTATTTTTTTTCAAATTTGTTGCATACTTGCATTTTGCATTGCATAATTTTAAATCAATCAAATTTTGGAAAAATATTCACTCTAACACCTACACACACACAAAACAATAATGTTAAAATAGTACCATAGACATTCAAAATTTGAAATTTACAAAAAACTGTGCTAGACATAGTCGCCTTAGGCATCCTTGTCCAACTAATTTTGGTTCAATTTTTTACCAGATCACTATCTCTATGTTTCTTGTCTATTTTCTTTCTTATTTTTGGTCCTATCTTTTTAACTATGATTGTTTGCAATTTAGCTTTCATAGTGGACACACCTAGTGTTTTGAAAATTATATGAGCTTTACAACCTGGTGTTCTATTTCCAATACTTTAGTGTGATGTAGTTGCAAACTTATGGCATCCCATTCTATTTGTAAGGCCCCTCCCTTTTTATCAGAGTTACAACCCCTTTTGTTCTAAACTTATGCTACTCTACTGTGTAGATTTAGAGTGTGTCATTTAGATGACACAAGATCCAACATTGTTTGAGTGCCACTATACTTTTAGTCATTTGATTCTACGAATAGATTAGTTAAATTCTTATGTGAATGATTCTGTTGAAGTAAATGACTAAATCTACATTATAGATACTATAATTTGTCATGCTATAATGTGCTTCTAAGGCACACTTGTAGTAGTAGTTCTTTCTTATCAGTTGAATCATGTTGATTGTGAATGCCTCCTATAGTATTCACTTGAGGTTCATCATATCACATATTATGACTAAAGTCACTAAAGGGGCCTTAGAGGTTTTAGTATAAATAATAGGTGTAGATTCGATCCCTATAGTATTGCTTAACTTAGAGAAATTAAGATAACAAGTAAATAAGAAAAGATGAAGATTTTAGAGTCTATACTACTATTGTGTTGTGATATATCATGGAATTATGATCTACACTTAGGTTAGAACATCATACCTTTACTTAAAATTGGGTGATGTTAATAGCGAGTTAATCAGATAGGAATGTTTGGGCATAGCTATAGTTAGATTAATCGGTTGGAAATATGATTGTTATTGATGTCAAAAGGGGAACCTCTTTAAGGTCAAACAAAGATCTACGTTATATCAAATGAGGAGTTGTTGTTTGAGGTCAAAAGGTCTTCATAAGGATATTAGGGAGAAGGATTCATGGGCCTTAAGGTGTCATTACAACAAGCCTTGACGAGTTACAAAAGTTTGAGTATCGGGTCTCGGGCTTACCTTGTATCACTTGCTAAAGAGAAAAGAGTTAGTTTTTTTTTAGCTAAGTCTAATCAACCTTTAGAATTTAGGCTTGAGGCCTACTCTCTGCTATAAGAGATCAAACTTCAGGCTTCGGCCATACCTTTTACTAACTACCTTAAAGAAATGAAGAAAGTTCGAGTAACATTCAAAAGGCATTGGAATTCAAGCTTCAATCTATTGGAAAGAGACATTGCACATGCTTTTTGGTGTTTTCACGGATGGTAACCCTTGTTAGTAAGTCAATCCACACGTCGTAATCTGATCATATCGGCAAACAAATTGAAGATATGTGATTATCTGTTAAGCTAGAACAAAGCATTTGACAAATTTGTGTTCTTTGATTCATATGCAATTTTTTTGTTATTATTTTGTGTTGTGGATCTTAGGGAGGATTGTTCGATGCATGATCTGTGTTATCTAAAAATATTGGTGCCTTGTATCTATTTGAGTGTAAGTTAGAAGATTTGGTTGACTAATTTTTTGTTCATCAATGTATGAAGGCTGACTTGGTGAATGTAGCGTGTCACAGATATTTGAGGAGTTATTGTTTAAGTTTTTCTGTGTTTGAGTATTTTGATTTGGGTCATCACTATGTTGTGGCCAACTTTTGAGGATGCACATTGAATATTATGCATGATTTGAGTTGACAGTTTGTAAATATTTCTTATTTTGTTGAAGCCAAAATGAAGCGATTAAATCCTTAGTAGCGGATATATATAAGTAATCAATTGTATCATTTTGGTGTATCTTCGAAGTGAGTTGATGTATTTTGTGAATCTCAGAAGGTCAATAGAGTGATTATGCACAGTTTCACTTGTGCATTAAGGATTTTTGATGCGAGTTGAAGCAAAACAAAGCAAAAGAGTAGAATCAGTTAAAAGATCTAGAATTCGATTGATGAGCCTAACTGGAACTGTAGTCAGGCATTTGTAGATGCTAATTTCTGAGTTCAAATCCTTTGGATGTAATCCAAACTTTTGTAAGGCAGTGAGCCTTTCTATTTTTGAGTAGTGAGCTCTAAGAAGTGTGCTTGAATGCAAGTGCATTCCCATTTTGTAAACCTTCTTTTTTAGTATACTCAAACAATATTGTCGATTGACCTCCATCGTGGTTTTTCCCCTAACAGGGTTTCTACGTAAAAAATCCTTGTGTTATGGTGTTTTGGTTATTTGTCTTATGTTCATGCATCTTTATTTTGGTTGAATGTTATCAGTACTTTAAGGATTAGATTAATAAAGTTAAAAATTGTAGAACATTGATTCACCCCCCCTCTCAGTGTTCCTTGATTCCAACAATTGGTATCAGAGCTCAGTTCCTTGGAAGAAGATTAAAATCTTGGGGAAGATCTTGGAAAGTATTTCAATGGATTCAAGCAGTCTTCAACAACAACTTATGGTGGCCCTAGATGATCTTGATTAGTCAAAATCTAAAGTTTGAGAACTACAAGAAAATCTCATGAATGCTGAGAGATTCATTGAGTCATTGAAAGAAAAAATCAATAAGTCCAAGGAGAAGAGAAGGGAACTCTGTGATTAGATCAAGCAGGAAGATAATAAATGCATTGTAGATGAACAATTGAGTCAAGCCCTGAACGAAAAGACATAAGAATGTGAAAAGTTTGTCAAGGATAATGCAGTTTTGAAGCATGAGATGGAATCTATTATGATGAGGTTGACCAAGGAGATTGAAGACAAGAAGAAGAATGAAGAAAATCTTGCTCAATCCTTGAAAGAGAAATGTGAAGAATGCAACTGAATTACTAATGGATTCATTCAATTGGAACTTGAGTTAGAACAATCTAGACACAATGAAGAGGAGCTTGAAAAGTGGATTAATGATCTTAGAGATGAAATTGCTACAACAAATGAATTCAAGGAGAAGTTCAAGATTAGCTCAACCAAGCTTGATGAATTGATTAAAAGTTAGATAATTGATGGTGACAAGTGAAGTCTTGGATATGAGAAAGGAGAAAGTTCTGGATCTAGAAAAAGGAGATTTAGACAAGGAAATTAGATGAATCAACCTGGAAGGTATCCATTAAGACAACCTAATGCTCAAAGGTTTAATGGTAACTGTAATGTTTGCAATAAATTTGGTCATATGGTAGCTCAATGTAGAAGTAGAATGAATTCAAGTGGTCCATCATTCTCTGGTCAGTGCTTTAATTGTAACAAGTATGGTCACAAGTCAAATGAATGAAAAAATATGATGAAATTTTTTTATAAAGATGTTAGATGTTATACATGCAATAGATTTGGCCATATTTCTAACCAGTGTAGATCAAGAGAAAATAAGTAGAACAACTGGTCTAGACAAAGAAATGTGGTGTGCTACAATTGCAAGAAAATTGGTCATATTGCTAGATTTTGCAGAAGAGGTTCGGTAAATCAAAGAAGAAACATGCAGAAGGATGAAAAAGGAAAAGGGAAAGTCACTATAGATCAAATTAGGAATCAGATGACGAATACATGGGTGAAGAAGAGTCCCTCTGTTGTAGGAAATGAGCCAACACCAGAATCAACTTCTGGTAATTCCTCTAGGAATTAGATTAAGGCCTTTGGCCTAGGGGGAGCTGTGAAGAAAATCCTTCAAAGCCCCAGCTGGTAATTGACACTGGGATGTGGATGAGTGAAATGATTGCATTAATAATCTACAGATGTTGTTGAATAATTGGAGAGAGTATTTATGTAGAATTGAAGGTTCACAGAAGAGTTATCTCTCACAGTGTATGGAAACAAGGTATTTGGATGAGTTAGGGAAAAATAATTTATTGCGTCTAAAAGGTTAGGTGTGCGAATGATAAAAGGTCATTTCTATCTTTCATTTGTCACTTTGCATTTTGAGAAGAAGAAGTTTGAGAAAGCTCTAAAGTGAACTTTGACAAAATTTGGGAGGATTCAAGTGTCAAGGCAATTCAAAGATCAAACCCTAATCCGACAAAAAGGTATTTATCGAGAAAACTTATAAACTTGTGAATTTGTGAAAATGGCTACTCCATTGGTAGTTAAAGTCAAGGATAGACCCTGTCCGAAATTCAAGTGGCATCCTTTCAAATATGTTGAGACCAAGCCCTTAGGTGCATTTTTCGTCTATTCTGTACGATGTCTTGCATATTGAAGACATTAGGGCATACATTCATGCTAATATTGAGGAATTAGGGAGCTCACAGCTGCTAAATTTGTATTCAAATCACATTGTTGGAGAGGATTTCTATATTAAGCCTGAATTCAAAATCCTAGAGGAGAAGAAATTCACATAGATTGTGAAATTACCCGTGTTTGATGAAAGAAAATGGGTTTGGTATATCTTGAGTCGAGTTCATGCTGAATTTATGTGGTTGAGTCAACTTTTCAAGATTACAAAAGAAGCCATAAGCATTGTTACAAGTTTAAATTCCTCCAGTGGATTGCTGATCTTGAAGTCCGTGAAGAATCAGACAATCACTGATGCAACTGGTTTGGTATTTGATAAAAGAGCTATGCCAAGTGATGATATTGTTGATGTGGATGTGAAATTTTCCTCGATGGACATTGGTTACAAGATTTATCATTCCAGCAGGGAAAATTCTGTGTTCGGTAGAACTATATATGCAACATATCAGATGGTGAAGGAGAATGCAGAGTATGATTTATGTGAGTTGCTTCGAAGTCAGCTTATGGAGAATCTTGGTATGATCAAGAAAGACAAGAAGAATTCCTTTAAATAAGGTAATATGTTGATGTGTCTGTCGATTTGACATTATATTTGCTCTTTTATGGTCTATTATAGAAAATTTTCACAATACTTTTGTGTAGCTTTCTTTCTATCTTGATGGTTGCTACAGGTGGTTGTCACTCCAGATCGTGGATGTAGTAATGATGTAAATGTGAATAATGACTATTTGAATGCAGTTTGTGATTATATTTCATTATATGTCATTCCAAAATTCAATTTCTACGTATTAACATCTTTACAATTTATGGTATTAGTTGAAGGTCCAGAGTGAAGAGAGGAGAACTAGTGAGCATGTGCAAAAGACCAAAGAACCAATAGTCACTCTATCCAGTCAAATTTCGAAGGCAGCATGGGATCTACTTCCTTCCCCTAGACAAAAATGATTGTATTAGGGTCATTTGTTGTATTCCTATGTGGCATTTTGGAACATATGTTTTGTACAAGTGATATATATGTGACATTTTATGTCCATAATATTGCTCCTTTGTACTAAGCCTATATAGCTTTTTTGGATATATTCTATATACTTTTATCAAAATATATCATTATATACCTTATGAATTTTTAATTAAAAAAATCTTATTTTGCTACTGCCATTCTTGAATGATGTTATCATGCGTATTGTGTAAATAATATGCTTGAATGTTGTAGGCATGGATTTTGTTTACATTTAATGCTTAATTAATTACAGTCGATTGCTCAATAAGCTCCATCTAAAGCATATTGTGTAAATAAGCTCCATTCTAGGTGGTTTGTATCCTTTGGAATGCTTCAATTACTTGTGCCTCACTTATTCGCATGTATGCTTCACTTATTCACATGTATACTTCATGTATAGTGCATGTATTCACGTGTATGATTCATGCTTTCAATGCATAGCAAAAAAAATCTTTTGGGGAAAAAATTGACAAACCAAAAGTATAAGAGTTTTTAAAAAAGTCAGGAAAAAATCATATTTAAAAAACGTAAAAAATTGTAGAACAAGAGATAAAATCTATTTATTTTTAAATTGAAAGGTATTTCCGTAGCATATAGAGATATAGAGAGTAAATAAAATAAGGATTTTAACTAATGAATTGTAAAAAATATTTTTTTGTAGTTTATATTCATATTGTTGATTAAATTTTATTGCACATCTTTCAAATTCAAAGCATTACTTCACACTGCATAACTAATAACTAGATGTTAATAGATGACAAAATTTCAATTACAATATAGTTTTTACAAAGTCAACCTAAGCAATTATGTAATTACTTCACATTGCATAACTAATAAGTAGGAGCAGCTGCCAATTGCATTTTGTTATAATGGCACTCTATGAGGCCATATTTCTTTGACGTATTTTATCAAATAGTTCACTGCCTTGTCTATGTTACCACAATTTTCATACATGTCTACCAAAGTATATTTTCAAACAGTTCATTGCCTTGTTTCTATGGCTAAAAGCATAAAACAAGTGCTTTTGAAAAAGCTATGGATGCTTGGAAAATTTTTATCAAAAGCATAATAGCAAGCAATACTATAGACAAGGCAATGAACTACTTGAAAAAAATGCCTGAAAGAAATGTGGTCTCATGGTGATGGAATGCCCTGACATGCAAATTTCTATGGATTTTAATGCCATTCCATCACCATGAGACCACGTTTCTTCGAGGAATTTTTTCAAACAATTCGTTGCCTTGTCTATGTTACCACATTTTTCGTACATGTTTACCAAAGCATTTTACCAAACAATTCATTGCCTTGTTGCTATGGCTAAAAGCCTAAAATAGGTGCTTGCAAACAAGCTATGGATGCTTGTAAAAAATCTATCAAAGCATAATAAGAAGCAATAGCATAGACAAGGTAGTGAACTATTTGAAAAAATGCCTCAAAGAAATGGGGTCTCATGGTGATGAAATGCCATGACAAGAACATTTCTTGGATTTTCATGGAATTCCATCACCATGAGACCACATTTTTTTGAAGCATTTTGTCAAATAGATTACTATCTTGTCTATGCTACCACATTTTTAATACATGTCTACCAAAGCATTTTATCAAACAGTTCACTGCCTTGCTACTATGGCTAAGAGCCTACAACAAGTGCTTTCAGACAAGCAATGGATGCTTGGAAAAAATCTATCAAAGCATAATAGTAAGCGAAAGCATAGACAATGTAGTGAATTGGTAATATGTGATGGATGCTCCCATGTTTTACGAATGAGGGGTGAGCTCAATTTATAGGCTCCTCAAATACAATTCAATGGCTAAGATTGATTTTGAATCAACGAACAAGATTACAAAATAAAACCCTAATTAGGGTTTGTCACAACTAACTACCTCTTGACCAATGAGAAAATTACATTTGGGGACACTTGTACTTTTGCTAAATATAAACCAACAATAAAAATTTGTTGCATTATGAATTGTCAGGTTCATTGAACCTAGACATGCTAGCTTGGAACAATTTGATTGGTTGGAAGATGACGAGGCAACATCTCAACGTGTTGGATGTCCCCTTTGATCTTGGCCTAAGGCGGAATTCAAGATATGTTTTCCATCTCCTATTTTCAGCTTGGGGTGGACTTTAAGTTCTCTTTTCCATGTATGCTTTGAGCTGGGCCGACTTTATGTTGTCTTTTCCATGTATGCTTTGAGTTGGGCAAGATTTACCTTTATCTTGGAAAAGCATTATTTAAGCCAAGGGCGGACTTGACAACAGTTTGGACATAGCTTTTCTCTCCCAATCGAACTTTGCATCATCTTCAACATTTTCCTTCACCATGGGCATGGTAGACTTTGCTTGTGCCTTGCTAAGATTGGGTAGACTTGCTCTTGACTTAGACATGTTGATTTTCCTTCCAAGAGAAAACTGAGAGAGGTTATTGTAGAGGGGCACAACATGATCCCATAGGCTCATACGAAAAGTTTCTAAGTGCATGGTGTCCGAGTATCATCATGTTGAAGTTTGTAGCCATTTTGCACTTCAAACTCTTAAGGGATTCAATCGATTGAACATAGCTCAAAGCAATTTAGCGTGTTTGGGTGTGAAAGAGGACCATGCCTAGTGTAAATGTATCCACTCATATGCATTAGAATATTTAGTTTGGTCACATGAGTTGTAGAACAAAAGTTGCACCACTTTGCAACTTTGCATTACTTGCATTTGACAATTTTTTCCCCAAGAGAAATCTCATTGCCATAGGAAAAAACCTCTGAGATAGAAAAAACTGAGAGAGGTTATTGTATAGGGGCACAACATGATCCCATAGGATCTAAAGAGAAGTTTCTAAGTCTCACAGTGTCCGAGTAATGTCATTTTGAAGTTTGTAGCCATTTTGCACTTCAGACTCTTAAGGGATTCAGCCGGTTGAACATAGCTCAGAGTGATTCAGTGTGTTTGGGTGTGAAAAAGGATCATGTATAGCATAAACGTACCCACTTAGATGTGTTGTAACAATTAATTTGGTCAGACGAGTTGCAAAATGAAAGTTGCACCACTTTGCAACTTTTCACTACTTGAATTTGACAACTTTTTTCCCAAGAAAAATCCCGCCACCACAGAAAAAAGCCTCTGAGATAGTGAAAAATGAGAGAGGTTATTGTAGAGGGACACAACATGATCCCATAGGCTTTGACGAGAAGTTTCTAAGTCTCATAGTGTCTGAGTAACGCCATGCTAAATTTTGTAGCCATTTTGCACTTTGAACTCTTAAGGGATTCAATCGGTTGAACGTAGCTCAGAGTGATTCGAGGCTTGTTGGTACAAAAGAGGACCATGCCTAGCATAAATTTTCCCACTTAGATGTGTTGGAATAGTTAGTTTGGTTATATAAGTTGCAGAACAAAAGTTGCACCACTTTGCAACTTTTCACTACTTGCATTTGACAACTTTTTCCCTAAGAGAAATCTTGCTGCCATAGGAAAACGCCTCTGAGATAGCGAAAACCAAGAGATTTTATTGTAAAGGGGCACAACATGATCACATAGGCTCTAATGAGAAGTTTCTAAGCCTCACGGTGTCCGAGTAACATCATGCTGAAATTTGCAGCCATTTTGCACTTCAGACTCTTAAGGGATTTAGCTGGTTGAACGTAGCTTAGAGCAATTCAACACATTTTGGTGCAAAAGAGGACCATTCCTAGAATAAATTTACCCACTCAAAGGCATTGGAATAGTTATTTTGGTCACACGAGTTGTAGAACGAAAGTTGCACCACTTTGTAACTTTTCACTACTTGCATTTGACAACTTTTTCCCCAAGAGAAATCTCGCCGCCATAGGAAAATACCTCTGAGCTAGAAAAAAATGAGAGAGGTTATTGTAGATGGGAAAAAAATGATCCCATAGGATCTAATGAGAATTTTCTAAGCCTCATGGTGTCCAAGTAATGTCATGTAGAAGTTTGCATCCATTTTGTACTTCAGATTCTTAAGGGATTCAACCGGTTGAACATAACTCAGAGTGATTTAGCATGTTTGGATGTGAAAGAGGACCATGCCTAGCATAAGCATAACCAATCAAACATTTTGGAATAGTTATTTTGGTCACATAAGTTGCAGAATGAATGTTGCACCAATTTGCAACTTTTCACTACTTGCATTTGAGAACTTGTTCCCCAAGAGAAATCTCATCGCCATAGGAAAAAGCCTCTGAGATAGTGAAAACTAAAAGAGATTATTTTAGAGGGGCACAACACGATCCCATAGGCTCTAATAAGAAGTTTCTAAGCCCCACGGTGTCCGAGTAACGTCATGCTGAAGTTTGCAGCCATTTTGCACTTTGGACTTTTAAGGGATTTAGTCGGTTGAATGGAGCTTGGAGCGATTTGACGCATTTGGGTGAAAAAGGACCATTCCTAGCATAAATGTACCACTTAGACACATTGGAATAGTTATCTTGGTGACACGAGTTGTAGAAAGAAAGTTACACCACTTTGCAACTTTTCAGTACTTGCATTTGACAACTTTTTCTCTAAGAGAAATCTCGCTACCATAGGAAAACACCTCTGATATAGAAAAAAATGAGAGATTTTATTGTAGAAGAGCACAACATAATTCGATAGGCTCTGACGAGAAATTTATAAGCCTCACGGTGTTTGAGTAATGTCATGTTGAAGTTTGCAACCATTTTGTACTTCAGGCTCTTCAAAAATTTAGTTGGTTGAATGTAGCTCAGAGAAATTCGATACGTTTAGGTGCAAAAGAGGACCATTTATAGTGTAACTGAACCCACTTAGATGTGTTGGAATAATTATTTTGGTCACATGAGTTGCAGAATGAAAGTTGCACCACTTTGCAACTTTTCACTACTTGCATTTAACAACTTTTCCTCAAGAGAAATCCATCGCTAGAGGAAAACGCCTTCGAGATATAAAAAATTGAGAGAGGTTTTTGTAGAGGGGTACAATATGATCCTATAGTATTTGACGAGAAGTTTCTAAGCCTCATGGTGTCTGAGTAACATCATGCTGAAGTTTGCAGCCATTTTGCATTTCAAACTCTCAAGGGATTCATCCAATTGAACGTAGCTCAGAGCGATTCAATGCATTTGGGTGTGAAAGAGGACCATGCCTAGTGTAAATGTACCCATTTGAATGGACTGGAACAATTATTTTTGTCACATGAGTTGCAGAATGAAAGTTGTACCACTTTGCAACTTTTCACTACTTGCATTTGACAACTTTTTCCCCAAGAGAAATCTTGCCACCACAGGAAAACACCTCTGAGATAGAGAAAATAGATAGAGGTTATTGTAGAGGGGTACAACATGACCCCATAGGATTTGACGAGAAATTTATAAGCCTCATAGTGTTTGAGTAATGTCATATAGAAGTTTGCAGCTATTTTGCACTTTGGACTCTTGATGGATTTAGCCGGTTGAACATAGCTCATAGTGATTCAGTGCATTTGGGTGCAAAAGAGGACCATTCCTACCATAAATACACCCACTCTAATGTGTTGGAATAGTTAGTTTGGTCACATGAGTTGCAGAACGAAAGTTGCACCACTTTGCAACTTTTCACTATTTGCATTTGATAACTTTTTCCCCAAGAGAAATCTTGCCACCACAGTAAAATGCCTCCAAAATAGTGAAAACCGAGAGAGGTTATTGTAGAGGGGTACACCATGATCCCATAGGATCTGATGAGAAGTTTCTAAGCCTCACGATGTTTGAGTAACATCATGCTAAAATTTGCAGCCATTTTGCACTTTGAACTCTTAAGGGATTCAACTGGTTGAACATAGCTCAGAGCGATTCGTTGCATTTGGGTGTGAAAGAGGACCATGCCTAGCATAAACGTACCCACTCAGATGTGTTGGAACAATTATTTTGGTCACACGAGTTGCAGAACAGAAGTTGCACCACTTTGCAACTTTTCACTACTTGCATTTGACAACTTTTTCCTGAAGAGAAATCTCACCACCACAGGAAAATGCCTTTGAGATAGTGAAAATAAAGAGAGTTTATTGTAGAGGGGAACAAAATGATCGTATAGGCTTTGATGAGAAGTTTCTAAGCCCCACGGTGTCCGAGTAATGTCATGTTGAAGTTTGCAGTCATTTTGCACTTAAGACTCTTAAGGGATTCAATAGACCAGGAGGCTCAAACTCAATCAAATTGACAACTTTCTTTCAAGAGGAACCTAACAAGATTAAAATTTTATTTTAAATCAATTCAAACAATCTTGCAATATAGACAACAATCAGAAGCACCATTTCTCAATTTCACCCATGAATCCTAGTAGTAGTGCAAACTCAGTTTTTGGAATTTTACTCAAATACTCTCCAAGATCAGACACCCATTTCAAAGTTGTAACACATATCCCAAAGTTGTAAATAAGTCTTTTGGACCAACCTCCTAAAATCACCCCTTCTACGTTGACCTATTTAGGCTGATTAGGCCTAAATTACAAAGCAACATATCTTTAAACTTCTCACAGGCCCTTGAAACCTTGGGCTACATTTCCTATGCCCTCAAACCTCTGAAACCACAATTTGTTACTAGGGTTAACCCTTCCAACATAGGAAACCACAAAAACCTCAATTTCATGCCAAACCAAGAGGGTTTATTCAAAATCCCACTTGCACAACCTCCCAGACCATGCCACCATCTCAAACATGTATATTTTGACCCCTATGTGCTCAAAAGTTGAAAAAAACTCCACACTCTCATTGATTTTCACAAACCCTAGGCCGAGGGCTCCATTTTCATGTGTTTTCTTTAACAAAAATCAACAGGACAATAGACTTATCTCCTTTGTTCCTTCCTCATAACTCTAATCATGCAACCTACAAATTAATCAGACTCCTTAGGGCCAATTACACTAGTTAAAACATATATAGTCGGTGTAAGGGCCCTTTAAGACATGTTTTTGATCACAAAACCCTCAATAGGGTGCTCTTGGCAGTCACAAGAAAACAATGATTTCTTCAACAAATCTTTATTAAATTCTTTCAAACTTGATGCAAAATAAGGCTAACATAGTCCTCCACGAGAAATGAAAGATTACATAGCAAATGTCAGTATGTATGGCTTGTACAGGTCTACAAAATGTGAAAGAAACACAAAAAAATGAAGAAAACTTAGAATATTCTTATTGTCAATACCTTAAATTTCAAGCCAACATTATAAATAGTGTCCTCATGGATTTTTAATGGCTTCTCCTCTTCAATCAATGACCAATTTCCCTCCCAACTGAAATTTAAACCACTTATGACCGTTGGAGATCACAATTTCATCTTTTACCCAATTTAATAACATCATTACATGCTTTGCAATGTTTTCTCTTTTTAATCCTTTCAATCAACTAACCTATTACAATGGGTCTAATGAGACCTTATTCACCTAAAAACCATGTCTTATTCAAGAAAACAATATACTACCACCCTTGACACCACCTTGAAAACTTTGACACTCCTTTCCATTTGATTTAAAATCATTAAAAAATGAATACATAAGCCCCTCAAAGTTGACCAAGTACCATAGAATGGTCACTTAGGACCTTATTTGAACTGATGGACTCAACACAAATACCCTAACACACACACTGTCTATCAAACTCTTCATGGAAAACAAAGAGAAGGTTGGTGCTCCTGCACCAAGCCCAAACATCCAAATGACCTACCATGCCTTTGTAGACCTTCTATCACATCAAACTCCACTTGATAAAACTGAAACAACTAGGTTCTAACCTTCTTCCAAACTATTGCTTTAATCTACTACTTCAAGCTATGCCTCCTATGCCTAAATTGGTGTAGAAGCACCTACACCTCATCCTCCAATTATGTTCATTTGATGGTAAATGCTGATTAGTATGTTCACAAGGAATGTTTTGAGTCTTTTAGTCATGGACAAGGTCTAACAAGACCATTATTTATGTTATAGGTTGAGATTTTTGGTTTTGGAGTCAAAATGTGGGAAAAATGGTGTTCTTGCACTTAAGAATCTTTGTAGCCTTTGATGGAAATTTAGTAAGTTTGTATAAGGATGGGGTCTTGTTAATGTAATAAGGTTGTTTTTAAGCCATTAGTATGGTTTTAGAGGAGTCATAGGTATTTACAGTGTATTTAAAGGTCAAAGACTTAAAAACATTGCCATGCATGAAAAAGTGATGTTAACAAACTTGTAATGGTGTGTTTATGTTCCCAATGGTGATTAAGAATTTGAAATTTAGTTGCAAAGTTGGTTTGTAAGGGGCCCTATGGAGTCTGGTTTACATATACGATGCATGACTAGAGTGTAGGGAGAGGAATAAAGAAGATATATCTGTTGTTCCTGAGTGTTTTGTGGAGAAATGCATGTAAATAAAGGGGTTTCAATCTAGGGTTTGAAAAAATCTGTATGAGAGTCTTTTTTTTTTGAGCTTTTAAGCATGTATGGGGTTAATGGACAGTGTTTGAGTTGGTTTTAGGGCCTGGGAGATTGTGGAAGCACTAGATTCAAAAAACCCTCATGATTTTACACCTAAAACAATGCAACTTGACCACTCAATTTGACTCACACAACTAGACATCTCAACAGGACTTGGGGATGATATAAACACTCTTCACACAACACAACATGACCAAACAAATAGACCTTGCACCCAAATATATCCATTCTTCCATCGCTCCTACACAAGCCCATGCAACTTTGCAACATTCACCAAGAGGAAAATCAAAATAAAAATTTATTAAAGGAATTGACCAGATAATGAAACATGGTTTTAGAATCCTAACACCATCATCCAAAAGTTCCCAAAAGCACAGGATCAAACACCCAGAATAAATGTATCAAAAGATTGATTTACAAGCCATAAACAAGGCTTCACTAGGCCTATACAAGGAAGCTTTCAAGTTGTCAAGACACACCCCAACATCCCTAATTCCTTTAAAAGACTCCAAAAAGTTCCCCAAGACCTGTTCCATGCTTTCCATCCATTATTATTTAACAAATACTAAGAAAACTATGAAAAGTGTATTCTAAAGACCATTTTCATACATTTACAAGGGAAAAATTGACCTAGGGCATCATATAACTTTTGTAAACCTCCATATTTCTCTCTGAAAAAAATTGCAGCATGAAGAAGGGCCCTAAACCTAACATTCCACCAAGTTTTGGATTTTTCCCACGGTGGAAATGGGAATTATGACTATTTTGGTGACCAAACCCTTGTTTGGTAGGGTTTTAGACTCTCTTTCACTAAAATTGATGTAACTTGCTTAATTCTTGATGAAATCAAGCCAAATCACCACCAAAATGAAGCTATCTTTTCTCTCTATCAAACTAGGAAGGTTTGGATGCTATACAGTTATGTATTAGTTTGTGCCAAATAAAAGAATAGTAAAAAATGTTGCAAAAACTGGAAAAACAAAGTTTTCTCTTTATTAAATGCTTCAAAACTTCAAAAATTCCAACAATAGCCTAGCCTCGACCCAAGGGAGGATTTTTAAACATTCGCCCACCTTCCCCAATGGTCCTCAACTGAATTTTTAAAAGAGGGAACCGTTGGTTAGTGAAATTACATCATTATGGTGAAATTACACTAACTTACAACATGTCAACTTTGCAATTTTGGAGCAACTTTCAATCCTAAAGACCTATGACCACAAAAACCATTTAAATAACCTTGAAACAACCTTATTACATTTTCAAGACCCCAAACCTTGCACACTTACATACAAATTCATGTTTTTTCCTTCAAAGGCTACAAAAGCAACTTTGAGTGCAAGATTGCATTGTTGCACATTTTGACTCAAAACTCAAAAAATCAACCTAGAACCTATCCAATGGTTTTATTGGACCTTATTGAAGATGAAAAACACTAAAAAGACTCATAAATACTCTTTCTAACCTATTCACCATCGAGTAATCCAAAATGGAGGTTGAGGTGTAGGTGCTCCTGCACCAAAAACATTTGGGGCAGCACTTTCTAAGAGTTAATTAAGCAAGGGAAGACATATTTGAAGGTGTTGGAGACATTCAAATAGTGAGAAGAGGTCTGGAGGTGAGGTTTTCAATAAAACCCCTTTGAAACTTGTCAAAAGTGAGGGTTTTGAGTTTTGGAGTGTTGGTGACTGTTTCATTGGAAGATGATTGTTGATTTAGTGCTTATGTACCTTGCTCATGACCGTCCAATGGTGTTTTGTGTTTGGAAGGAAGATTAAAGGGTAGTTGGTTTGTTCAAAGTTTGCCACCTTTCTCTGCATCACTTTTCCATGTTTATCAACATAAAACTATGATATTTTTTGTATTTCAATATGTAATGATAATGCAATATGAAATATGTAGTGTAAGACAATGACACATATGTGTATTTAAACTTTAAAGTTAAAATGTTAAACTTTACCATTGTTCTTGTCTTCAAAGTTTTTTAAACTATATAATTTAACCATAATATAACTAAGTAATATATGATATAATTTAACCATAATATAACTAAGTAGTATATGATATAATTTAACCATTATTCATTATTTTTGATTGTCAACTATATAATATAACCATTATTTTTATTGATATTGTACATTGATATTTAACCATTGTTGAAGATTAAATTTTGAACAGTTTAAACATGCACATGATGAAAAAATTATTTCGATTCTCAACTTCTATATATGAAATTATCCAATAATCAAGTGTATGTCCATGTACAAAAATGGCATCAACGCCAACTCAAACAAAGTTTACAAAGTTTGGGATATGCCATATCGATATCTATTCATAATATACATGCCAAAATGTCTATCTCATCCTAAACTACTGGTGGATCATCAAAATGGAGCCTCTTTCAAGCACTCTTTGGCTATGAAGGTAATTGCACAAGAAAAAATCAAACCACAATTGAGATTAGTTATATTATATAATTTAAAATCGAATAATTAACATCAAAATCAATACACATTGAATTAGAATTGAACTCTAAAATTGAAATCTTGATTACCTCATATATATACGTCTCTTCAGACCGTCATGAGTCCTCGAATATGCCCCTCTCAAAGAACCAATCATACCAACTTTTGCAATGTAAATCTATATAGGTGAACACAAAAACATCAAATTGATACAAGTTAGCATACAATTGTCCATAATAGGAATATATTTACCAAACACAAAATAAAATAAACACATACCTCTTTAGGCATCTCTTTTTCTTTATCTCCTTCAGCTGTTTTGACACTAGGCCAACTGTACTATAGGGGAAACTAGGCCATTTAGGCCTCTTTTCCAAAGAGAAACCTTCCCAAACACCTGCAATCAATTCAAACACCATGGAAAGTCATTAAATAGGTTACCAACCGTAAGATTTCACAATTTTTAGAGCTCCAACCACTCACCAAGCTACCAATCCACTAAACCATCACTCTCAAGCCACCAAACCTAGGTTTTCCAAGGATCCTTATTGAAAATCACTCTTCCCATGAAATTAAATCTCATATCCAACACCCCAAACATACCATATGATGTCTATACATGCTCAAAAGACTCTCACAAATGACTGCCCCAAAGGATTTCATCCATTCACACTCTAAAATGATGCAAATCCAAGGGCTCAAACTCAACCAAATTAACAAGCTACCTTCAAGAGGAATCTAACAAGATTAAAAGGCCTATTAGAGAAATTTCAACTATTCCCCAAAGTTGGACAATAATTAGAAACATATTTTCTCACTTTCACCCATGTAACCTTGTATTAGTGCAAATCTAGTTTTTGGCCTTTAACTCCAATATCTTCCAAAACAAATGGAAAAAAAAAGATGGACTCAAATACCTATTTCAAAGCTATAAAACATATGTAAGCCCCAGTATTAACTCTTTTGGACCAACATGGAGATCAAATACCCCTACCATGGAAAAAACTAGTGAAATAGGCCTCTTTTTCAAAGAGAGTACCCTTTATCCCTCACCAAACCCTCTAAAACATTGGGGAAGCAATAAAAATGCCCAAAAAACACAAAATCCACAATTATATTCCAATTGTATGACCAAATCCACCCCAAACTCAAAAACCCTTATTTTATGCACTATTGATGAGGGTTTATTGAATATGATGCTTCTAGACCTCCTCAAACCTCAAAACAAACTTGAACACTTTCCAATAGCCCTATACATTCTTATTGATTCAAAATACATGACCTACCACACAAATTCCATGAAACCCTAGACCAAAACCCCCATTTACATGCATTTTCTACACACGACTCATAGGAACAACCCCGGTCTACTTTATTCCTTTCTCACAACATAAATCAACCTCCCTAGCATCTAAAAATCCTCCATAAGACCTAATACACCAGTTATAGTGAGAACAGTCAGTGTAAGGGTCTTGAAGATATGATTAAGGCTAGAAAACCCCAAAACATGGTATACCCAGCTGTTCACAAGAAAACAACTATGGAATGCTTTAAATTCTCTGTTAAACCTTTAGACTTGATGCAAAACACAAAAGATTCATGCCACTACATTGTTCATAAATAAATTACTTAATGGAATGACTGTATGTTACTGTATAGGTTTGGAAAAGACAAGAAAATTTAGAAATTTAATGCTAACAATGAGAATTCAATTGGATTTCTTCACAAAAAAATGAAGCCAACATTACAAATGATGACCACCACATTTTTAAAGGTTTCCTAATCAAAGAAAACTAACATAACAGCCTCCAACTAAATTTTGAATCCCTTATTAGCCATTGGAGTGCCAAATTACATTTGTTTACCTATCTTTGTTAACAACTCATTTGATTCCTTTTACATTCTTTTACTATTTGACCCTTCAAAACATTTAAAGCATTTCAAATACATTTAGAGCACCTATGTTGGTCTAATTAGACCTTATGAGACCCTAAAACATAACCTAATACATAAAAAACAACATGAACCTACTTAGACCCCCTTTTGTCATCATTGACAATTGCTTCCCATATTTGACCTTGTTTACAAAAATGGATCAATGAGACACCAAATATTCTTTATAGACCTTATTAAAGAAAATAAATATATATATATTTTTTGCAACCTCCCTAGACACACCTAATGCTCCAATTGTGAAATTAAGGTGTAGGTGCTCCTGCACCATAAAACCACTCAGATTCACTCAAAATCACACATTTTCACACCTAAGGCTACATGCCATCACTCCAATCATTTTGCATATCTACATTAATGAAAAAAATCAAACCCTTATACAATCAAACTTAAATGCTTGAAATAAAGCAATGATCAATAACATGACTTTACAAATTCAATGTACATACTTACCAATCAATCTAGGGAACCATCCGGTCTGCTCTACTCTTTATCATGTCAAGTATTGCCTGTGGTCAGACTCACACACTTTCCACAAGTTCTTGTTTGTAGGTCTACCCTTATATTTGATCAAATGAATTTTGGTGGTGAAGACAAGGTTCGAGTAGTGAAGAATCTTCTGATGTGTGTCGAAGTCCTCAAACAACCAAACTATAACATTCTTAACTAGGTACCTTCTAAGCCATGTTCTAGTAACAACCATCAAACCTGTAGGATATTCTATGTTTCCTCCATCTATAAATGGGGCCTCCAATTTTTTTTAGTATGAATACGACATAGATAATAATTTGTACCCTCTTCATTGTCTTCATCTACAATCATTGCATATACGTTCCTTCCATTGATATGTTCATCTTGTTAGATGTATTTAATGAACATCAAAATAAAACTTGAAAGTAAGATATATTACCTAGTTCTACAAGGTCTGATACATGATCAAAGTCAACAGATGATTGCATCTCCATGATTTGCAGAGCTGTCAAGATATGATAAGTGTCAAGTGGGGTTAGACTTCTTACAAACCATTCGTCAATCCACTCTGTTGACTCGCAATCATTCCATGCTTGAAGTGTACATGCAGAACAAAAGCATGCCCTCTTCTGCGTATGGATAGTCCATGTACATACATTGGAGCTTCTAAAAGAGTGTAGCTCGCTCGATCTTGTTAGTGTACAACAATCCTCATATTTTGCAATGTTAGTATCATCTACTAAATGAAAAAAGTTATAAACTAAAGAATTAAGTTGACTACTTGGACCCATTGCACGATTGCACCACTCAACAATTGATCTTGCATCTGTCAACTTTACACTGTCTTTTTACTTTAAATCTTCTTGTGCAAGGGATCTTTTGATACATGCACTTGCTCCATCATGCTCCCCCTTTCCATGCCTGACCTCTAAGAATTTCCACATATGTTGAACAACATTGATCCTATGCATCCTGCTCAACTAGTAAAACATTCTAGCATTCTTGAATTGTGATGTACAATTATCTAACCATATGATATGTTGACTAAATGATATGCCCCTACTAGCTAGATTAGCATAGAACATCTGAAAGCAACCTTGCACAAGCTCGATAGAATGCGTGCGATCATCACTGATGTAAAAGTGATACTCCCTCAATACTTTCCTATTATCCTCTGTACTATTATTTGAATGAATGAATGCTATATGCACAAATATAGAAAATTGTGTGGAGTTGTAGTACTATGATTGCACCTCATTTTGTGGTTGTAGTGTGTAGTTCTTTGTGAAGTCACAACTGAAATGATGCTATGAAGTGGAAACTTGTCCTTGCATAACTTGAACTGTGAGTCCAACCATTGAGCTCTATGTGTATGCCTTGCATACTCATAGACCACTTGATCATGGAAAATTCCCATAGCTGATATACTAGAATCTTATCACTAACCAATTCACACTTCTTTGCTTCTTTCCCATCTTTTAGACTGTAGGCCACTATCTTGTATTTTTCAAATTCGACAATTTTGTCTCCAATTGTGTGTGTACTAGCCATGTGTTGGAAAATTGTAAAATGTTGCATGCCACCAAAATGATGACATGTGCCATCCAAACATGACTTATAAAAAAATTGACCATCCTCTCTTTCACATAAAATGAAAGATAAGAATTCCCTTGAGGATTTGGGTGGAGGCCTTATGTTACATTCCTGCAAAACATTGTCAATATGCATATTTACACATATACGTCGATAAACATCATAATGGCTAGAAAACTCAATATGTACTCTACAACAACAAGTAGTGTGTGTGTGATTTATTTTGACATAAAAAGGCTTTAGCATTTCAATATACCTTTGGCATATTTTAATTTCAGGAAACTTTTGTACAAAATCAACAAAAAATTGGGTTTGAGTGGTATCCAAATAATGTTTTGGATGTGGCTCATGGATTTTAATACCAATTCTCCTTCTTACAAAATCTATTTGATTAGGAGAGTTCCTTGTGTTATGCTTCCAATAATCTACTATTAAAGATCTCAAGCCTTGAGTAATTCTTTTATCTTTCTGTGGCACTCTACCTGAGAATGCCCATAACTCATTGCTATTTGGTTCCTCCAATCTTTCATGCCTTCCTTTGGATCTCATTAGAGATGATCTACTTATTTTCAAAGACTTACTAGTCTTTGTAAGGTTCACCTTGTTCCTTGTTTGATTGCTTAACAGTGTTGTTATCATCACACATCTTGTGGCACAACTATCCTTCGTGCGCGAGGTAGAACCCACACTCTCATATGCACTCATCAAGTTCTTTACAATGGAATTTTCACTTTATTCATTCAAAAATATTAGCCCAAGAGCCTTAATG